>WNNJ02003840.1:0-111365 GCA_012934845.2 Pomphorhynchus laevis
AATATTATATATAATATTATTATAATATTATATATAATATTATTATTATAATATAATTATTATAATAAATAATATTATATATTATAATATTCGTAATATTATATATACTTTATTCTCTATATTCTTGATTCATATTATTCATATGTAAAATTATTTAAAAAAATAATCTTCCTGTAATTTTATTTTGAGCTTTAAAAAAGTAAAATAATATAAAATACTAAAATAATTTTAGATTAGGCTATATGTTATGTGAATCCTTTGTCAGCTTTGTAAACTTGAATATTGTTGTTGCTTTTTAGAGTTTTTCAAATTCGTATATCGTTCTTTATAAATGGTAATTCGAAATGTACTTTCTTTAATTTTTCGAAAGTATTGTGAGCAAGTATAGATTTATTTCGTATTTTTTTTGTAAATATTGTTAACCATGAGTAGCGATGGGTAGTTCGTTGGGCATTCCCTCACAAATACATTCATGTGTAAGATAAAAATAAGATTATAAAAACGATTCCAGACGAAATAACGAAGAATTAAACATATTAATAATATTATATATTAATATTATTATCTACTATCTTCTTCACGGTTAAAGATATTAAAGACAATAAGATTTCAAGCTTTAATCAGAATTGAGCATTATACAAATTTGGTTTGACGGATATTTTCATAAACATGAAAAACTTGATCTGAGATGGAGTAGAGATTACTGGTCTATTGGGGATTATACTCGCGAACATATTAATGTGTCAGATGGAAAATAAGATTACGGAACGATTACAGTCTAAATAAAGCCACAATATTATGGCCGCTATGTTGATGACACTCTTGTTGCCTTTGATTTTCTACAATAAGCCGCCAAATTTCATGACTTTCTAAATCAGAAACATGAACCCATTCAATTCACGACAAAACGTTAAATTTACTAGACATTATAATTAAACGCGTATCAAACCAAATTAAGACAATATTGTACCGTAAAGCCATGCACTAAACATCTACATACATTTATTCTCCTCAAATGACAAACGGGTTAAAACTGGTATCACTAAAACTATGTTGAAGCGTGCATATCGATTATGCAGGTATTACACAATGAATTATAAATTTTTTAATTTCCGGGAACTACCAGGTATAATTAAACGACAGCGAAAATTATTTTGATATTTCGCTAGTAACTACTAGCATCTTAAGAAAACAATTTTCTGAAGATGATAGTAGTTACTAGCGAAATATCAAAATAATTTTTGTTGTCGTTTAATTATACCTGGTAGTTCTCGAAAATTAAAAAATTTAAATACAGATCAGGATGGGTATATTTCTAACAATGAATTATATCGTATAAAAATAATATTCTCGGATGTATAATATCCTTCAAACATCCTGGATAAATTAATAAATAAAACATCAAGTAACTTTTAACTAAAAACCATGCATAATGAGATCATCAATACCAAGAATCCTGAAGGTCTTTTATTTGGTTATCTTCATACACAAATGAGTTTCGACGTCGACTGCATAACCTTGTAAAACTGAATTTCAATATTCAAGTCGATATCGCATGTAGATTCACTATTAAATGCATTTGCTCTTCCAAATACAAGTTCACACTTCTACAGACATCCAATATAGTTTACAAATTTAAACTTTCAACGCCGAGTGAATACCTACATTGGAAACACATTCCGTGTGATAGAATGCCGAACTGCGGAACGCCTAAGTGAGTGCACGGACAAGATTAAAACTCAAAAAATGCTCTCATTCCGATATTTACAAAAGGCAAGCTAGATTTGGGTAGGCATAAAAACTGGATGCCCGAACCTCAACGAAAATGTGAGAATTTACCCGCTACTAATTTGAAGTAAACTAAATTAATGTCTTATAACTATTTTTTTAATTATTTTCTAATTTTAAATTGCTACTAATTTAAAGTAAACACTATTTTTTAAATAATTGATGTATTTTTATACATTAAATATTTTTTATATATCAGTTCATAGAACTGATTTGACTAGTACGTGATCTAATTGATTATAAAGATGATAATCGTAAAACACAGTTATTATTTATCCGCGATTTTCGCTTGGTATTCATCTAATCTAAGTTACATAAGTTCTAATAAGTTCTAGATTTAAAAAATCAAGGTAACTATTTTTTAAATTATTTTTTAATTTTTGCCATCTGTGTCCTCTTGTAGATTATCCTCATGTGATCTGGCAAGATCCATCAAGCAAAGACTCAGCAAAATTCGACAGTGCTCTTATCAATATCAGATTTCGATCGCAATTAGAAGATTTTTATTTCAAGTATAGGATCACTTCATATAAATCTTTTACATCTGTTGCTATTTTATATTTTAAAAATATTAAATATTAATATATTCAATATATATTTATATATATTAAATATTTATTTATATTTAACTATGTTTAATATTAAATATATAATATTTATTTGACTATTATTAGCCTTGTCTGAGAATAATTTATTGAGGTACCGGAGCATTTCGAACTGCTAAAATAATACAAAATTTAAATATTTAAAAATATTTAACTAAAATATTATGGAGTAGATAACAACAGAGTAATTGAAAATTTAGATACTCAGAAAATTTGTTACAAATAATGCATAAAAAATACCATTCCCAAAGTAAATTTCGGCATATTTACACTGCACAATCAAAAACAAAGCAACTACAAAAATTCCTAAAGGTAAATGAAAACATACAGAACAAATAAAGTTTTAAAATAAAAGGGTAAAGTTGAATTTAAAATATTAAGAGCTAATATTTAAAGTTAATATTTAATATTTAAATATTTATCTTAAAGCGATATAAATTGTATATATTTCAATTATAGAACCTATTATTAAAACAAATTTGCAACATTTGTGAAAGTCCTTGGATTCTTTCTGAATTCTACGTACGTATATCTGTGAGATTTCAATATTTGTATATTTTTTATGAAATGGGTCACTGAGATTGGCCGAAATGCCAAATAAATTACTACAGTTCTCATGTGGGTAAAATGCCTTTTTTAACTAATATGAGTTGGCACACGAATATAATTATATTGCATACATATTATTATAAACTTATTAAATAAAGAATTTTATTTTTCATTGAAATCCCAAAATATATTTTATGCTTAGATGGCCAGTCATTCTGAACATGATGATAACATGTACTATCGATGTGATTATTGGAATATAAATGTTTTAAATTTTTAGAATAAAGCTTTTTATTCACTCTTTACTGTGCATAGTAAAGATTTTTTCCATATCATTTTTATATCATATAATTTCCAATTAATATATTATGATTAATATATTACATTATATATTAAATATTAAATATATTACAATTAATATATTTTAAACTATCGCAATTTTTTTTTCAATTTCGATTTTACATAAACTAATAGATCTTAAATAAAAACTCGTTTTTTTGTAAAACTTTATCTAAAGTAATTTTACAAATGAGATTAATACTTGATGTGAATGGCTTCAATAACCCGAAAACGTTGATTTAAAGAAAAATCTTTAAAGTAAATAATAGGTAATGCAATTTTAGATAATTTTTTAAAAATACGTATTATCGCGTTAACGATGTCAAATCCGCTGATAACAACCAAATACCATTTGGAATTGTATAGAACATTTGGAATTGTATTTGGAATTGTATTGAATACCATTTGGAATTGTATTTGGAATTATATAGAACAACCAAATACCATATGGTATTTGGAATTATATGGAATTGAGTACCATTATGTACTCAATTCAAATGTAATGGCAATGTGTATATGAATGCAGCATAAAAAGCAAGCCCCGTCAGTTTCGATTTTGTTGACAGCTGCCACAATCCTATTAATAGAATTAATAAATTCAATCATATCTAACAATAGGTGTGTGTAAACTGTCTTCAAAACTCGTAGCCAACACCAGGGTCCTGACTACTTTGCATTAATATATACGTTTGAATTAATCATAAATTAATTAAATCGTTAGAATACGATCCCCTACCAACAGTAATATACAGAAATGTATATATACACCACTGGAGCAGCCAGCCTTGTGGATGTAGCGTTGAATCGCGATACAGACGTCCTGATTTCGAATCCGATCAGCACCAGTGTACGGAGAAAGCAGAAAATAAGGGTCAAAACGTGAAATGTAGGTCTGGGTCAGCAGTTGATGAGACCCACCCAGACTGATTAGTAGCGTCCTGCTGTATCAAGAATAGGAACAATACCTGTGAGGATAATATCGTGCCACAATCAGAAGAATTTCAGCTCACATATGTAATCAGGTTAAATTAATTAAATGTATGAACCAATACGTAATTATTGGAAAACACTCACAACTAATTACAAATAAACATGAATTAATGAGACTATTAGACAATTGATATGAATTGACTAATAAATAACAGACATTGTATAAGAATAAGGATTAGAGGTCATCATGAAGGACTGCTATGTTAACAGGTTTCAAACCCTATCCTTAACCCAACATAGATGTGGGTCCAAATACACGCTAATGACGTATTTCCTATAATGAAATTTGATTATCTAGTGTACCTTATTCTAATAAAAGTATATTATTTATTATCCATCTATAAATTTAATATTTTTACAATAATTTCATCATTGTAAATTTAATATTTTAATAATATTTTGTTGATGTATAAGAAATAGGAATAAAATAAGCAGAAACATAATAACGTCGTAACCAATAATACATATTTTTAGTATTTCTACAGAAGTAATATTACCGGGAAAACAAATTACATAGGTCAATAATAACATGTCAGTAGAACAAATCAGATCAGATAACTGAGTCCACGTATTTTATACTATAAATTTATAAATGCAAATGCATTTTAATCTTAAAAGCTCGTAGCCAACAGCAGAGTCCTGAATGTTAGCAAAAATGTTGGTGGATGATAATATAAAATCCTGATAATTGCCAATAAGATGTAGCATTAATGTAGTTAATGTTAGAATATAAAATCATATCATTTAACTGAGTCCACGTATTTTGTACTAAAAAATTAGATAAATTTTTAAATGTTTTTTAATCTTAACTTAAGATTTTTTAAACTCCAAGTAGTCGAAAATTTGTGAACGATAATTTCATATTTTATTATTCCTCACGATATTTAAACGCCCTAAATCATTTTAAATAGTTGATACTGATCCATTATTGGTAAAGAATTATTGGAGCTGGATCGAAGAAAATAGCAAAATTTTATTTGATATTTCGCAAACTTCTGATAGCATCTTCAGTAATTATCTGAAGATGCTAACAGAAGTTAGCGAAATATCGAAAATAATTTCCTCTTTTCTTTGATCCAGCCCTAAACCATTTTAAGAGCACATCGAACGTACCATTAGACAATAAAAAAATTTAAACTACGAAATAGCGCAAAGATTAAAAAGTTAAAATCACAGATGAAAGCATAAAGCCAAATAAAGACTAAGAAAATAGCATAAATCTATTAAATATAGATTTCGCAATATAAAAATACGACTTTATGTCGATAAATTAAAAAGCTAAGATAAAAAGGTAGTTAGAAAACACTTACAGACAGCAAAATGTTCAAATAAGATTCGCGAGTTGTCGGGAATATAAGCAATAGCCTCAGGAATTCTGGATTGATTAATTTCATTTTTCATACTCTTGATTTTATTCTTGAAGATAGGCAGGACAAACCCTTAACAAACCATTACGGCAACATGTATTTGCTTAATAGGGATGCTCAAGCTTGGATATTTATAATTATAAAAAAGATGCAGGAAATGGAATAAATATAGAGAGAGAGCGTTTATATTAAATCTCAAGAACGTATGTGGTATTCTAGGTGGCAAAGCTGCCAACAACCATCAATATATACTTATGTATGAACTCACGTATATTAGATGCGAGCAAGTAAGATACACGAGAAGGAACATATACTCCGATAAATGTGTTGTTCAGTGCGTTTAATCATCGAGTTGAATAATAAAAAGGAAATTATTGTTCACAATTTCCGACTATTGCAATAGTCCTTTTCAATTGTTATGTTTTGACATTAAAAAATGATGTATTTATACAATAAAACCGGAAGAAATCAACGAAGAAACTCTCCGATTTTGTAGTGTGCTAGAAGGAATAACTTTCAATTGTCCTATTACGATCTATTGTGTTAGGAAAAATTTGAATGTGTATACTTTCTCTTACCATGTGTCTGAATAGACTGTTTTCATTTTCCAAGACCTTAGAGCTAGAAAAATTAGGATCGTGGTTATGATTCATCTAATGATTGACTAACGCTGATGAAGCATCACCCTTAATCAGCATTCCCGATTCAAAACATCAAATCGTTATCAATTTGAAACATCAAAACGAGAACGACAATTTAACTCTAAACTCTCCGCGTTTCTAAAATTGGTAAAGATATCTAAATTATGGTATAAAAAGATAAAATCGTACCATGCTCTCTTTATCTTCTACCTAAAATACATAAACCCACATTTAAAAAAAGTAAACCCACTTGTTACCGGAAAAACAATTACGTAACTTAGGACCTAAATTAAGTAATAGCTTTTCCTATGATGACATCTTTCTATGAGATTTGCTGAGTCATAAATACGAACCTAAATTGCACATTCAGAGTTATCCCAACACAATGGATGGTAATAAGGACAATTGGAAAGTTGATTATCCCTCCTAGCACACTAAAAAATTGGTAGAGTTTTATCGTTGGTTTCTTCCGGTTTTATTGTATAAATACATCATTTTTTAATGTCAAAACATAACAATTGAAAAGGACTATTGCAATAGTCGAAAATTGTGAACAATAATTTTCTTTTTCTATTTCTCTCGATGAGTTATACGCCCTAGACAATTGAATAGCACGTCGAACGTATCATTCGACAAAATAAATTTTTACCTGCATCAAAATCAAATATAAAACTACCTGAGAAATTAGGCATTAGGCGATTTTTCTGTTGATTAGAATGACGATATTTAAAAAAAGAACAAAAAACATAAAAAACACTATTTCTGATAATAGAAACTTGTGATATTAGGAGTATTATATAAATAGTTTAATATACATATCCTTTTAGACATAATGTATAGATACAATGTTTTGTATTTAAGATTAATTATAATTTATGAAATAAGTTTAAAACTACAAATAATCAGAGATACACGAGTTAAGCAATAAAAAAGACAAATTTGAAACTAAAAAGCTGATAATTTAAGTAAAATATTCATAAAAAATTAATCGTATAAAAAAAGTCATTTATTTACGCTAAGCAAGAGATTCATTTTACCCAAAAGGAACCGGTTTCTTTTGCAAGTAGAAACAAGTAAACTAAAAATTTCTTTTTCAAACAATCAATAATTAGGTTAACTCAAAAGGTAAACAAAAAAGTTAAAAGTTAAAATTTAACAAAGTTAACTTTTGCTAAAGCTTTTTTAATAGCAAAAGTTATATATAAATGATATGTATAATTGGAATTGTGAAATGTTTGCGATAATTTAAAATATATTAATTTTTATATATTAATTGTAATATAATATATAAAAAATGATTGATGACAAGTTAATAATTATTAGAAACCTGTAAAATATGTAATTAATTTAAGTCATTGAATTGCTATTTTATTATATTTTAAATATTCATCAAAATAATAAAAATAATAACAAAATAAGAAAAATATTTATCAAATACATTATATTTTTAAATATTTAATTATATTTTTGGTAGTAAAATAATCAGAGATGAAAACAATCAGATCTTGAGATACATTGATTAGTGTCAATTAGAAGTGATCATTTCAAAAAATAAACTAGCGAAACATCAGAATGTGTTAGTAAAATCCAATATTTTATTTATTAAACACTAAATTGTAATATATTAATTGCAATATATTAATTGTAATATAATATTTTGAAAACTTTACTTATAAAATTATAGAGATTAAAGGTGTGGAGATTTGGAGCTTTATATCAAGTCGAAGATCGAAGTCGAAGTAAGCAGAAATAATGCAAAGTTTTGACCATAATTGTACCAGAAATAGTAAGACATCCATTGTCTTAATATTAAAAGCATTCAAGTGCGAGCGATAACAGCTTTAGCAGGGTTATTGCTTCAAATGTTGCTAACACGGTGTGATATTTGATTTAAATATCGATTGCATTTGAATCAACATTTGATATTAAGCGTTATCACTACATTTCAATCGATTTTTAATATGAACATATTATTTCAAGACATTAATTGATTGGGCATATTATTGAAATATATTGGTTCGTTAAGAAACACGGAATAGGAAATAGGAAACACATGAAATTATGAATAGCAAACATAAAGACTAATCTTAATAAAATATTTGTCAATTATCTAAGAGACAAAGGGTCATCGCTTATAGATTAAAATGGAAAGCTTAGAATGTATTTTGTTATATAACGATATGCGAAAGAATATTGTTATATACGAGAGAAGCTTTCAGCTTGCACTGGTGGTCTTTCTTAACTATTAACTGCTAGAAAATTAGCAGAAAGTACTGAAGCTTTGAGTTTAGTAAAGAAGCAGAAAATATCAGATGTTTTGTAAAACCATTACCTCATGCTTTTAAAGAGCAACACGTAAGTTTATACAAAATATTTGTCGCTTTCAAATGCAAAGGTTAAGTGTAATTTGTTTTGTTACCGTAAACTTGCACAGCAGCCCTTTACTGACACAACATTGCTGCTATTTTATAAATATCGAATACAAATAAGAATTTATTTTACTTACAAAACTTTCTTTAAACAATTAAATGTTTTCTTTTATATGCGATAAATAAGCGACCATTTTGGAATAATTACTGATAGTTTCCAACTATAACAAATATTCACATTTCAAATTAAAAAGGTTAATTTGTTTTTACGTTGCATTACTACCATCGACGGCCACTACAATAAATACAACATGTGTTGAGTATTGCAGTGCAATTGAAACAGGTGGAATTCTAATTTTCAAGTTGTCTCCGATTCTTTCTTTCAAAACACTGATAAGATATAATGTAATGCTTGAATACCAAATGTGTGTGACTTAAAATGAGTAACCCATCTTATGAGAACGATGATCCTCAAACCTTTCGATTTTTCGCCAATCGATTTGATGCATATGTCCTGGATTCGCTCCTAAACATTGAAGCTATGCTTCTTGACTACAATCAGCGTGACCAGGCAGAATTGCCAACGAGATTAAGAGATGTGGGTCTACGGAGAACGACCGACCATTCAGCATCGGCTTTCGTAGCCAGTTTCGCGAGAGTAGCCTTCGTTAAAGATCTCCCTTGTTCACACTTTTCTGATTTCGACTCCTCTTTTGCGGATCTACTCCTCACATCCAAAGTACCAGCATCCGATGCGGAGATCTTATCTCAATCACGCTTGTCCTCGATTGCTGATAACACTACTTTCAAAAATTTGAAAATCAAATTAAATCAATTCGACAGAGCAAGGTGTTTGTCCGTCACACAATCGCACGCATCGGCATGGCTACACGTAAATCCCAATGAAGCGTCACGAACTGCTTTTCCGTCACCCCAATTTTGCTCACTAATCCTATGTGGTTAAAGATTCCAATAATGCCCAGCGCCTACAGATGCAGCTGATGCTACATTCACGGCGATCGTTATGGGTTGCACGCTCAAACTTGCCAGTTCGGAGTCTTCGGAGGCCTTAGACATGATGCTATTCGAGACGTTTTCTTTCGCGCCGCCCAACGATCGAGGATGCACGTGGGGTTGGAAACGCGTCACCGTTGGAACCGGACTTACAGGAGAGACAGGCAGATATCCTTCTCTATGGGGACACACCCGAGGCTGTAGATTTCGCTGTGACAAACCATTTACAACCGACTTCGTCTCGATGGCCGCAACGATCGGAGATTCGACAGCACACGCTTACACTGAAGGCATCAAATGTCGTAAGTATAAACACCGCGTGGAGTCCGACGGCTATAACTTCACGCCAGCAGTAGTAGAGAGCTTTGGAGGATGAAACGACAGGGGCGAAACTTTGGTCCGTAAAATCACCACTTTTGAAACTCGGGTAGTAGGCACCCCTTACTGGATAGCGACTACAAGTATATTCCTGGAAGCGTCGGTGACCTTAATGCGCGGAAATGCGCGAGGGATTCGGCTTTATTGGAAAATCGCGAAGTAGCAGTAGCTACAGTCGCAATCGTGTCCACTCCCGAGCCACACATGTTTACAGAGAACGACGTCCTGTCATTTCATCGCACAAACCTGGGACGACGAAACCTCACGTCATTAACGACAGAAACTGATCTACAAGAGACAATCAACGAGGCGGTTGCGGAGAACAAGGGATCCTTTGACTTTACCGAATCCATCAAGATGACAGGAACGAAGATGAGGGATACTGACAGCAAGGAGGAATACTGCGAATCCTTCAAGGTTTTTGATAAGTAAGAGAACGGTATCACATGGGCATCCGAGCTACGGCAAATCATGACCAACCTAAAAGGCAAGTTGACCGACGATAAGGAACTGCAGAACTTTGAGGAAACGCGAGTGAATCGAATCAAATCATGTCTGGATACATACGTTCAATGTCACGAGGTGTCACCCCGAATTAAATCATGTCTTCATGAAATGCTGCAGCCTTCTGCGTCCATTTCATTCGCGTCCGATGCGAAACACGTAATTGATTTTTCCCACAGTGCGTACCTGCAACCCCCTGACGAAGTGCCTATTGATTTTAACATGTCAGATGGATCTACGCATCGACTCTCATACAAAAACACCACACTTGATCGTGGTACACCGGTTAACGATAGCATGAGTTCTCTGACCAACACCCTCAGACGATCACGTTTCAGAACTCTATTCAAGATTAATGATATGGTCAGAAATAGAAAATCTTCAGTATTCGCTCGTGAAAAGTATACGGATTTGCAAATGTCA
The DNA here is from genome assembly GCA_012934845.2 of Pomphorhynchus laevis. Taxonomy (NCBI): domain Eukaryota; kingdom Metazoa; phylum Acanthocephala; class Palaeacanthocephala; order Echinorhynchida; family Pomphorhynchidae; genus Pomphorhynchus; species Pomphorhynchus laevis. The sequence goes on from WNNJ02003840.1 coordinate 10,968, forward strand.
AAGCTGCCGCCTGAACAACGCATCATACCATCGGCATATGCTCAGCCTTATCGAGTGCCAATTGAACACAAAACAGCTGGAACGGCAGGGTATACAGAAAATGCAGCGAATATACAACGAGAACCCGAAATTCCGCGAGAAAATCGCCGTAGACAAAAAAATCAAGGCGACGGATATCGACATTTCCGACCTCAACCGCAGAATAAAAATGAACAGATTCTAATTAATGAGCTCTCAGAAAACTTGACTATTTCAAAAGCATCTATTAAACGGTGCTAAGAAACAAACCTCTAATCTTGTAGCAACTGTGTAGATTGACAGTCGGTTCTTTGAACGGGACAGATTGCAATGACAATCGAAATCAAACTAATTTCACGGGAGTCGATGACTTGGATGACGTCAGAACATCAAATAAAAAGGTAACAGATTGAACAGGCGAAGACAAGGAGAAACCAACAACAATTTACCTATGAAGCGCGTTGGTCGATCATTACTTCTCGTCAGAGAGATTTGGCAAGGGAATTATCTCAACGAGCGCGGGACAAGATATGATGACAATAGAAGCCGATAACGGCGACTCAAGGACAAAGGTCGAAAACGCATGTGGAAAGAAGAAAAGGAGTGTAAAGATCGACGTTGATGAGAACAGCTATGACGACATTAGTCTTCACGTCATAGAGAATAAGGACGATGACGTAAACACGAACTCTGACGAGGACGAGAATGAAGACGACAGCGACGAGGAAGAAGTTGATAACAACAAACTGTAATTTTTCAGAAACTATGTATTTTGTTAATTCCATGTTTGAAACGTAAAAACGTTTTAAGATTTTTTAAATCTTTTCGATATTTAAAGTTTACTAATTGATTTTAATTTCACAAGAAATCTAGAAAAAAAAACAAATTCCTTTCTTATCATAAGCTCTTAAGTAAACGTTTCGTTTGTGGAACGGATTAAAGTTCATCTTTAACAGTTAACAGTTAAACGATGAACGGTTAACTGTTCACCGTTTTAATTTGAGCAAGTGAAAATTGTAAATTAGACAATTGTCTAATTTTTTAATGTTGTGTACATAAAAATGGATATTTATATAAAGAATGATATCTCGAACAAGAATGATATTATAGCTAACGGAAAGAATAGTAAAAGTGTAAAAATAAGTTATAAAATACCAGATCAACAATATTTCTGACAGGTAAGATGTATTTCGACCAGGCCCTTCAGTTTCTCGAACCTGTTGATTGTGTACGTTCGGTAGATGTTAAATATAAAGGTAACATGTTTCATTGTGTTCATAAACATTTTCTCCTCAGCTCAATGCGGAATCCTATTTTTAAAGGCGTTGTAAGTGATTAGATGAACAAATGCACTGTCGTTGAAAAATTGAAACAAAAATTGAATAAAGAATCTATCAGATATAACGAAAACGTTATGGACGCGAAAAAACAGACTCTTAGTACAGACATAAAGAATACTTAAATAGAATTTGGAATTTAAAAATTAAAATCGTTCATCAAATTTTAAAACTGATGAGAAAATACAAATAAATTCTTTTATGCACAACAAATAATAATATTTTTTTGATCAGCAATCATCAGACAACTGGAACGAAATAAGAAAAAAAAACACAAAAAGAATTTTTAAATATATAATGTTCAATTATATTGTATTTATAATATGTAGTGCGTTAAAATGTACATTACAATCGCTTTCGGTTTATATGAATAAAATATTTAAAGTAATTAAAGCACACTTCAAAAAATATTGCAAGGTAATCGAAATTAATACTGGTATAAAACACTATTTCAGTATTAATTCTACAAAAGAATTTTTAGAACAGACAAAAGGAATAAATTTTCAAAATATAAATACATACGATTTTAGTACGCTTTATACAAATCTAGATTTAGTAGATATTAAAGAAGCGTTAGTAAAATTAATTAACCTTATATTCGGAAAAGATATACATATATATGTTATAATAATTATAACGCCTATCTAACAAAAATTAAACCATCAAATAAATATAAATATATGGATAAAATTGAATTAATAGAATCCTTAAATATTTTGATAAATCAAAATTATTTAAAAGTAGGGACATCTATATTTAGACAAGTAATTGGTTTTCCAATGGGTGGTAATAGTAGCCGAATTATAGCTGACTTGTTTTAAAGCTTTATAGAATATGAATTTATTCATAATTGTGTCAAAACTAAATCTAAACAATATAAATATATGAAATATATGTTTCGATATATTGATGATATATGTGTATTTAATTCTAATAATTCTTATTCAAATAGTGAACACATTTATCCAAAAAGCATAATTCTTAACTAAACCAATATTGATGATAAATAAGGTGTATATCTAGATATGAACATTAAATTAACATTAACTAAAACTACTATTAATTTATATCGTAAAGATGACATTTAAATTTACAAGAAAATATTTTTGAATGAGCATTTATGCATACCATATAATATAAAATATAATACATTAAATATTGAAATTTTAAGAATTGCAACAATTTCTAAATCATTTAAATAATATAATAGATGCATATTTTAAACTAGGTTACTATAAAAATAACATCAAGCAGAAAATAGTAAAATATATAAATCAACACAATAATATAAAGAATAAATTTAAACTCTTAAGTGACAAATTTTTATGGATGGATAATAAATAATATACTTTGTATTAGAATAAGATACTAGATAGTTTTATCAGAGGAAATACATCATTAGCATGTATTTGGCCCCGCTGCTATGTTGGGTAGAGGAGTTAGGGGCCGTAACCTTATAACGTAGCAGTTCCTTCTGATGATCTCTAATTCTTATTCTGATACATAGTTTGTTATTTATTAGTCAATTCATAAAAATTGATTTTTATTTTTAATTTCAGTTTATAATTCATCTTGATATAAATTATATAAAATCTTATAACAATTATTTATTATTAATTAATTTTTTATTATTTAACTATTTAATTTTTATTTTGCATTATTTTTAATTTGCAATATAAAATATGTAGACTCAGTTAGCTTATTTAATCTTGAAGAAATAAATGATCGAAAAGAGCAAAGCATCTATAACGAGAGCTAATATTTCAATTTACCGAGATTCAGCATTTGATTATTTTACAAAAGGAAATGAAACGTGAATTTTTAATCTTACAACATATTGGATGGCATTGTAATCATGTCAACTTACAAAGTCAAGTTTAGAAAACTTAAACAAAACTGATTATATGTATGTTGAATTTTCAGGATTTCTAATTTAGTTTGTTGTTGAACTTGTAAAAATTCGGGAAATAGAATAATACAATCCGTTGAAGATGATACCAGTGCGTATTGAAAATTACGTATTAATAAATAATCAATTTCTGTGTAATTTCAAACAAATAACTGTTTGTGTTCGTAGCAGCACAAATGAAAATTTTTAATTTATTGATTACACTACTTGATTGTGTAAATTGGAATATTCAAATCATAATCGTCCTATTATTAATCGTCCATCGGCTTCATGTCTTCAAATAATATACAATTCACTTATTCGTCCTATTATTGAATATTGTATCCCTGCGGTATTTCCATGTACACGTGGTGAGATGAATGAGCTAGAAAATGTCCTCCGTAGGTTGACGAGATCGTGTCATTCCCTCAGGAAATTGTCTTATAAGGACCGCTTGCGCAATATAGGAGTTCCTTCAGTCCGTACTAGCATAGTATGTCTTGATATTTTATGTTTTACTGATATGTTATTCGAACGTGACGGATTCCCGGTCAACTGTATTCAGCAAAGTCAGCGAACTACTAAACGAGGTCACTCTCTTACTGTGAGGACCCTGCATCACGGCAAACTCGGAATACTATATCGCCTTTTTCATAGAGCAGTGAGGCCTTGGAACAAACTACCAGAGGATATCATCAACATATCAAATAAAGTGCACTTCAAGAAAAAGCTAATTACATGGCTTTGCACAGATTGTAATTTCAATATCCTGTATCCGGATTAAGATTTTGCTGACATAAAATTGGTTTTACCGTGAGCAGACAAAACAGCTGCATCGCTATAGTCTTGTATGTTATAATAATAGTTTAAACTAATAAACTAATAATTTCAACTTATTAAAAGTTGAAATTATATTTGATTATTACAAACGTACAATTTTATTTATAAAATTGTACGTTTTCTATAAGCGTACAATTTTATAATTTTTTTGCACGTTTCGTTATTTATGATGTTATCAACATTAAAATATAAAAATGATATGGTGTTTTTAAATTAGTGCTATAAAATTTCAAATATATAAAATTAATCAACATCATTTAATTTTAGGCATTACATACTAACTATTGATGTTTTTCATCGATATAAAGTATTAAATCACTTGTATGAATAATAAAATCAAAAGTTATAATTAGAATTCTTTAGATCAAGGCACGTTTATAAAATTAAATGCAAATTTAATAATTAATATTTAATTGGAAAATTCTTACTAATTTAAAATCGAATGTAAATTTAAAAACTGAATGTAAATTTTTCAACTCTGGTGAATGACTTAAGCAAGATAAATGACAATATAAGGTAAATCGATGACGAAAGCTTTTCCAAATTTCAAGTAATAGCAACGTATTATTAAGTCGAGAAATAAGTTGTGTTATTTAATAAAGAAAATATTATCAAATCAAATGTATAAGTTTCTTCTTTGTTGAGAAATTTGGCATTTTGCGATTAAACATGATCATTATTAAAAACAACTCAAATAAAAATAGGACAGTTTCAATTTTCACTGCAATTTCGGATTCATCTAGATCCTAAGAGACAATTTGTTCATACGATGTATATATGCAAGTGAAATCCTTCTTCCAAACATACATTGATATTGGCTTGCATGTTAACATCAATGTCAGATTACACTTTACTTTTACATAGTTCAATTAGATCTTATTGATTATACGTCGTTGAGCTTTTTAACACTTAAGGTTTGAAAGATGGTTCTCATTTAACTTTTGTGAGTTAAATTATTTTGCCCTGTTAGTGCATTGACAAAACGACAACAATAAAATTACCGAGACACTACCCAATCAATAATCTTTTTGACATTAAGTGCTATCATTAAGTGCTATACACATTGTTCATATGTTCATATGAGCAATGTGTAGATAGTCAACATTGCTGCATTCCAAAAAAGTCAGGGTCCAATGGTTTTGAGTATCACTGTTTGTCGACGTATTACAAACACTAAGAAATTAAATAGAATTACGGAGATCTTTCAATTAAACTTACCATTGCATTATATAGTATTTTTGATTTACAGAAGAAATTTTTTCTCAGATTTAAGTCACAGATCGAAAACATATCATCAACATATTTCCAATATGAAAGTAACTTAAACTGTAATTTCTGATTCCCATTTATCCATGTTTTCGAGTGTTGATCCAATCAGTTAACCTTTAAGTACACCGCTAATTTGGTGACAAATATTGTTCTTAAATATAAATATATTATTAAAATTTTCGATTTCGGCTACTAGATATAATAGATCCGATAGATTCAATATTTAATATTGACTCACAACCTGAGTCTTCATATATGCCAGTACAATGTTTCAAAACCAATTTCAGTTTAGTACGTCAATCTCTTCTCGATACAAACTGGTATGATCCATTATTTTTTGGAGTTGAATCATCTTGGCAACGATTTGAAACTCTAATGATATCGCTCCTTCTACGTTTCTCACCTCATAAGGTAGCAACTGCCCGTGCACGCACAAATCCTTGGTTTGATAAGGAGCTTCAGGAGGCATTGAGATCCAAAAAGCAAAAATTCGTAAGGTATATGAATGGAAAAACTGATTATAGGTCTTTTAAAAAGTGTCGGAATCATTTCACATATCTCAAGAGACTTAAAAAGCGGCAATTTGAACAAGTACTGGTAGGAAAGTCAGCCAACAATCCTAACATATTATTTAAATATGCAAATTTTAAAAGTAACGTTCGACCTTCCAGCTCTATCATTGGAAACAATGGACGCATTCTAGTAGATCATTTCGATATTGCTACTGCATTTGGTCGTAAATTTCTCGTATCAGCTACTACTTCTCGTCGTATAGAAATTACTCGTATTAATCCGTCAATTTTTGATATTCTTCACTTGTTCACAGTTAAAGATGTTATGAAAGAGTTAAGACGACTGAAACCGTCGGGCTCGATTTGCCCAGATTTACTTCCCTCAATATATCTGAAGAATCTTCATGATGTCATTGCTGCGCCTTTATATAGGATATTTATAGCATCATTATATTACGGTATAGTCCCGAATGCATGGAAACGCTCTATCATTAAGCCGCTTTATAAGAAAGGTGATCGATCATGTGTAGATAACTACTAACCGGTTAGTTTAACCTCTGTATCGTGTCGTGTATTAGAGAGATTACTTTATCGGATAATCAGTAACTACCTAAAATCATACAGGTTACTTTCTACTAATCAGCACGGATTCCGTAAAAACTGTCCCACAGTAACCAATCTTTTATTGGCACAGGAAAAGTGGGGTTCCATAGCGGATGATGGATATGCTGTAGATGTCATATTTTTGACTTCTCCGAAGCATTTGAACATGTACCACATGATAAGTTGATTACGAAGACGAGTGCATTAAACATCAATCCAATTATCATTCGTGGGTTATGCAACTTTCATTCTGGTCGCACATACAAGGTCACCATTCACGGTACCCTTTCCGAGCATTATCCAGTTTATGCCGGTGTCTCGCAAGGGTCTGTATTGGGTCCTCTGCTGTTTTGTATTTTCATCAACGATCTCCCCAGTGTAATAAGTTCGCAATCATTATTATTTGCTGACGATTTAAAAATTTGGAGAGCCATCAAGTCGGATTATGATCGAAACATACTTCAATCAGATATTGACACGGTTTTTAAGTGGGCACGTTCAAATGGTCTGTCTGTTAATGCCTCGAAGTGCACTTACATGTACATTCGATCACGTAATACTGTTTCAGTGCCGATATATCATCTCAAGGATCGAGTGATTAAATTGGTTTCGAACTATAAAAATCTTGGCGTATGGATAACGGATGATTTCTCCATTCGCCAAAACACTGAGTACATTTGTTCGAAGGCCATGCGTATGGTTGGTTTCCTTCGCCGATCATTCAGCTATGTGAGTCCACGTTATTTTAGAGTTCTTGCAAACGCTTTTGTACTAAGCCATTTGTTATATGCTTCTCAATGTTCATACCCTAGAACCAGAGATGAGATTACTCAACTTGAGAAGGTGCTACGTAGGGCAACAAAGTTAGTACATTCTTTGAGAGAACTTCCTTACGAGGACCGTCTTCGTTCTTTAAATATGCATTCATTATGTGATATTTGTGACTCGCGGGATCTGTGTCTTGTATGAGAGGTATTTCACAATGAACACCATGTGTTGCGTGAGCTCTTCAACATTCGATCAACTCGAGATTTTCGAGGTCACTCATTTTATCTTAGTCGCCGACGAATAGTATATTCTAGGACGATTCAATTTGGACAACGAATAATAAATTCATGGAATCGTTTAAAAAACGATTTATTTTAACGTGGCAAATGCGTGCCAGGCACGCTCACATGACCACAACAAAACAAGACTGTGAATCAGGTGTCGAGAAGGTGTGAACGGAGGAGGTGTTTGAATGTGATAAAGGAGGGGGTGCGGCGGACGTCGAGAGGGAGTTGATTCCAGGCGAGTAAGGCGGCGACGAGTAAGGATCAGAGACCGTAGTTGTTGGAGTAATTAGGAACGTGGAGTAAGAGGGTATGACATGAACGAAGCGATAGCGAGGTGGGGCAAGTATCGTCTAAGAAAGGAAGGTTGAAGAACGATGGGGAGCCGACAGCGATGAGACGAAAAGTTACTAGAAGAAAGCGTAGTTTGATGTGGATGTAGATAGTGGGCCATTAGAGTTGGGCAAAATATGTGGATGTGTAGCCGAAGCGACGGAAACGAAAGAGCACTGGAACGGAGGTGTTGATTATTCGTTGTGGGGGTAGGATGATAGATTTTGGAGAATTGGCGAAAAGGCTAAGGCAATACTCGATTTTAGGGAAAATAAGCGATGAAAGAAAAGACATACAAGAACGGAAGTCGATTAGGGGGCGGACACGGCGGATGTCACGAAGAATTAAGTTAGATGAGCGGACCTTGTCACGGACGAAGGGTTTAAGGGAAAGGTGATCATCGAAATAGAAGCCTAAGAAAGTGAGATTGTGGACTATGGGGATGATCGATGAGGCAAAATATACAGTGGGAGGAGATATGTTTGGTTTACGGGGGAGGATCCACATTATTTTGGACTTGTCGGGGTTTAGAACGAGATGGATATTGGAGAGACGTTTGTAGATAGAAGAAAGACAGTTGGAGGCAGAAATGCCGATATCGTGTATGCGATGTGGGAGTGCATGAGCATAGATTAGAATGTCATCGGCGTATTGCATGACGTTAAAGGAGTAAGGTTTGATGAACGGAGAGAGATCGCCAAGCAAAAGAGAGAAAAGCAGGGGACCTAGAACTGAACCTTGTGTGACCCCGCGAAAATAGGGATGGTAGGGGAGGATGATGAATTAGAACAGGCGCGAAAGGAACGTCGGAAAGATATGAGGCGAACCATGCTACGGAGGAGGAAGAAAATTCGTAATCATAACGAATGCGAGAAAGGAGGACAGAGTGAGCCACAATGTCGAATGCGGAGGAGAGGTCGAGGGAGATGAGAACACTATATAGAGCCTTGTCTCGAGAAATGAGTAAGTCGTTGTACACTTTTATGCATGCGATTTCTGTCGAGTGATTAGAGCGGAAAGCGGATTGGAAAAGAGGGTACAGATTGGATGAGGAGAGATAAGCGTTGATTTGTATTAAGATGATGCGTTCTAGGAGCTTAGAAAGAGTAGGGAGTACTGAAATGGGGCGATAGCTAGAAGGGAGGGAGGGATCGAGCGATAGTTTTTTAAGGAGGGGACGAACGATTGCGGATTTCCAGTGTGAAGGGAAGATACGACTGCGGATGGACGAGTTAAACAAGGTTGTGAGAAATGGGGATATCTATGAGCATATAGATTTTGATATGTTAGAAGGCAGGGGATCGGCAGGTTAGGTTTTGTTGGGCAAGGACATGAGGACAGATGATACTTCTGTAGGTGAGACAGGGAGAAGATGATATTGAGAAATATTAAGCGATAATATTGTAAATGCGGCGACTCGTGAGCTCTTTAAACTACAGATTATTTTAAATTGTTGACTGATTTATTTTTGATTTTCTCTTTTTATTTTGGCAATCAATTTGTCAGCAACTCTGAGCTATGCTCGTAACGTTGTCTACATAATAATAATGAATTGAGTAAAGGGTCGACTATTCTTTTTATAACCTTCAGTTCCAGTACAACTGGAAGTTTTTAACTTTTAGTTAAAAGAACTCTCGGTTTCAGTTGAAACTTTCTGATAATAAAAATGATTACAATTACCCTAAAGATAGTTAGGGTAATCATCAAACAAAATAAAGGTTGACCCAGCATTTTACCGACCCATGAAATATCAAGATTTCTGATTACAAATTCTCTGAAGATGGTTACAATCATCAAGCAAAATAAGGGTTGGCCCAGCCCCTTATCTACCCATGAAATATCAAGATAAACGACAAGCTATCTAATTTCACTTTAATTAGACACAATATTGGTGCGTTGAATAATGGGATATTACAGAAAAACGATCATATAGTGAAGTAGTGAAGCAGCAATTTATTGGCAATAATTCAAAAAATATATTACAGGCAGAACATCCGAATCCGGATGTTTGATCATTAGATTTCACCTTTGGCATCGCTTTTTGTTTAAATTCTTTGTGTGATTTTGATAAATTTATTCGCTTTAATTATGGATTGGTGACTTTTTTGCATCTCCTCCGCATCACACTAATGATGTCGGTATTGTTACGGTAAAGAAACCAGGTACTCGATAAATCAACGGCTTTTTAAAGTCTTCGCGACGAACATATTTAAATATTCAACCAGGGGACACTTAATTTTTTTATTTACCGTAAGCACTATATTTTTATAACGGATGTTGTGATGCTAACGTATGCTAGACAAGATCTTCTTAACACTGTGAACTAACTAATTCGCTTTGATATGAGGACAAATCAAATCAGCTAACTGAGTCTACGTATTTAATATAATTATAAACTAAACAAAACATAATAATGCTAAATCAAAATTTAATAATTAAATAATAAAATTAATAATTGTTTTTAGATTTTCTATAATTTATATCGAGTTATAATTTAAATTTTTTTAGGTTGAAGATAGCAACGCCGGGAAAGATCACTTATATCGTGATCCTACCAATCCATTACATACTACGTCAAGTAATGCTTCATCGGTTGTTTTTTTCTTTAAAGTTTACGTGTCTTCAAGTTGATGTTCAATCAGCAAACTATTACATACCTATGATAGCTCATATGCATGATGTCGGGTACTTCAATATGTAGAAAAATAACGACACTGATAACATGACATCTTTATACTATAGGTTCCCAGCCACATCGGATTGATTGGTGGTAATCTCTGAATTTAACAAGTGATAGAAGAAATTTTTAGCTTTTGATTATAAGGCGAAACTAATTCACATTGAAGCCCAACTGCTCGTTGCAAAATATTTTTTATTTGTTTTAAGGGTCATTAATAGCACTTGCAACATATCAAGCGATTATTGACTGTACGTATTTATCGTTCTTTAAATATTCGTTTGTATTCCTTATTCTTGCACTCGACAAGAATAAGATCCACACATCCACTTCGAACAATGCTACTGCAACGAACAACTGTTCAAATCAAATCAGCTAACTGAGTCTACGTATTAAATATAATTATAAAATAAACAAAACATAATAATTAAATAATTATTTAATAATTATCTTAGTTTAATTTTAAACTAGTTAAAAAAATTAAAATTTAAAAGTCAATTTTTATGAATTGACCGATAAATAACAAACCTTGTATCAGAATAAGGATGAGAGGTCATCAGGAGGAACAAATTTCTATTTATACCATTTAGTAATCTTTCAAATGGTTAAAAAAGATTTATTTTAACGTGGCAAATGCGTGCCAGCGCACGCTTACATGACCACAGCAAAACATTAATGCAAATCATGTGTCGAGAAAGTGTGAACGGAGGAGGTGTTTGAATGTGATAAAAAAGTGAACGCGGCGAACGTCGCGAGGGAGTTGATTCCAGGTGAGTAGGGCGGCGACGAGGAAGGATCGGAGACCGTAGTTGTTGGAGTAATTGGGAACGTGAAGTAAGAGGGTATGACGGAAACGCAGCGATAGCTAGGTGGGGCGAGTGTCGTCTAAGAAAGGAAGGTTGATGAACGATGGGGAGCCGACAGCGATGAGACGAAAAGTTACGAGAAAAAGGCAGAGGTTGATGCGGATGTAGATGGCGGGCCATGAGAGTTAGGCAAGATATGTGGATGTGTGGTCGAAGCGACGGAGACGAAAGAGCACTCGAACGGCGGAGTCAATTATTCGTTGTAGGCGTAGGATGATGGATTTTAGAGAATTTGCGAAAAGGCTGAGGCAATAATTGATTTTAGGGAAAATAAGCGATGAAAGAAGAGACATACAAGAACGGAAGTCAATAAGGGGGCGAATATGGCGGATGTCACGGAGAATTGAGTAAGACGAGCAGACCTTGTCATGGACGAAGGGTTTAAGGGAAAGGTAATCATCGATATGGAAGCCTAAGAAAGTGAGATTGTGTACTATGGGAATGATCGATGATGCAAAAACATGCAGTGGGAAGAGATAAGGTTGGTTTGCAAGAAGGATCCGCATTATTTTGGACTTGTCGGGGTTTAGAACGAGATGGAGATTAGAGAGACGTTTGTAGATAGAAGAAAGACAGTTTGCAGGCAAAAATGCCGATATCGTGTATGCGATGTGCGGGTGCATGAGCAAAGATGAGGATGTCATCGCCGTATTGCATGACGTTAAAGGAGTAAGGTTTGATAAACGGAGAGATATCACTGAACCTTGTGGGACGACGCAAACTATAGGGATGTGAGGGGAGGATGATGAATTAGAACAGACGCGAAAGGAGCGGTCGGATAGATATGAGGCGAACCATGCTACAAAGGAGGGAGAAAAGCCGTAATCATAACGAAGGCGATAAATGAGGACGGAGTGGTCGCGGGAGATGAAAACACTATATAGAGCCTTGTCTCGAGAAATGAGTAAGTCGTTGTAAACTTTCATGCAAGCGATTTCTGTGGAGTTATTAGAGCGAAAAGCGGATTAGAATGAAGGGTACAGATTGAATGATGAGAGATAAGCGTTGATCTGTATCAAGATGAGGCGTTCTAAGAGCTTAGAAAGAGTAGGGAGTAGTGAAATGGGGCGATAGCTAGAAGGAAGGAAGGGGTCGAGCGACTGTTTCTTAAGGAGTGGACGAACGATTGCAGATTTCCAGTGTGAAGGAAAGATATGATTGCGGATGGACGAGTTAAACAAGGTTGTGAGAAAAGGGGATATTAATGAGCATATTGATTTAAGTATGTGGGTAGGCAGGGGATCGGCAGATGAGGTTTTGCTGGGCAAGGACATGAGAACAGATGAGACTTTGGTAGGTGAGACAGAGAGAAGATGAAAGAGTTCCGGAAGGATGATGATAGGCGGGGCAGAATGGAATAGGATGGAGACCGGGGAGTGAGAGAGAAACGTGGATAATTTGATCTGGAAAAATTCGTAGATAATGATCATTCTAGATTATCACATTATATCAGAGGAATAAAATAGGTCGGGTTAATATAGACGAAACTTCATAACAAAATAGTTCTTCCTTATGAATTATATCAGGGGAATAAAATAGGTTGGGTCTTTTTTATGGCATATTTTCTTATTCTAGCACGTGCCATATTACATATTAGTCAATTCATAAAAAATAAAAATTAAAAATTAAAGCTATTATTCTAGCAAGTGCCAAATTATGAAAAATCTTACGACTAAGATATAAGACTAAGATATTAAACTACTTATAAAATTCGTGATTTTAACTACTTACAACGAGGAGCAGTTGGATATAGACGTCGATACCCAGCATTACTGATCAAGTTTGATTTTTACAAACCTGAATTGTCGATTTATTGTAAGCAATATTTTTCGTCTTACAATAATTATATGGAAAATTCCGAAGGAATTTTTCCAAATCTGTTGAGATCTATCTGTCACAGATATCCTTAACTCTTGAGGGCTACCTCCGGGCACGTCAAGAACCCACGCGCCACTCTCTACTTGGGTCTGTCAGCTTTTGACAGACAGTCATAGAAAGTAGGTCACCATCACAATGCTATTAGCCTCCACGTCCGATATTGCTGGCATAAATATAGGCCGACGTGTGTTTTTACCCAAAATGAGATCGATTTTATGCCATAAAGATCTGCGGACATTTCGATTCAAAACTCCCTCATCTCCATTTACAAAAAAGCGCTTGTGTGTAAAATCTGCGGCCATCTTAGTAGGCGAAATTTAATCCTATCAGGTTTTCAAGGGTACGTAAGAGATCGCTCGGTTCCTTCAGCAATAGGTGAAGTGCATCAGTTTTTTCAAGATAACAGTCATCAGCTTGCTGTGGCTGTCTTTCTTGATTTTTCTGCTGCATTTGACCGCATTTCCATTCCTTTTGTTATCTCTTCTATCAGGTCCCTTCGGCTGCCTGCGATAATTGTTAACAGGGTGGAAATATTGTTGTATACCAAGCGATTCTTCTATGACGACCTTGTTGCACGTCAATTCTACCCTATTGCGGGTGTGCTTCAATAATCCAAATGTTCTCCAATCTTGTTTCTTGCTGACTCCATTATACTCTATAAAAAATTTAAACGCGATCAACATCTTGTGGTATACGTTGATGATAATACAGCCCTGTTATCTGGACGCAGGTGCAAATATGTAGTCTCTGACATCAGCCGTTTCTTTTTAAGATTAACAAACGAGCTACCCATATCCAATCTTATTATCAACTCCTCTAAATCGCAGGTGGTCGTCTTTCATGGCGCCCCTACCACCAAAAAGAAATTTAAGAGATTAGCACTCTCTGCACTTTCCTACATTTTGCAGCTTCAACCACTCCTTACCTTCACAAGTCGAGCAAAATACCTGGGGTTCACCATTACGGTAAACTGATCAGCGAAAGCTGACCAGAATATACTTGAACGTATTGTGAAGAGAGCTCGGTGAGCTTTGAAACGGGCTTAGCATCTGTCATTGAATGGGAAAACCCAAGTGCGCTTCTGGGGTACTTGGGCTATCTCGGGATTAGTCTTCTTTTCAAGAAAACGTCCCCCAGAGCAAATACTAAGGTTTTTCAAGCTCCTCATCTCGCGATTACCGCGCACAGTCCACCTCGATTGGATTCTTCGTGGAGTGAGAGATCTCGAATAGTTTAGTCGGAAAGCGGCTTGTTGGATTGGTTGGAGGGCTCAGATCCCTGTGGACCTGAGGCCGTGACACAATGAAGACTCAATTAACGACTGAAATGACTTTGTTTTCTGTTTTCTTTTTCTTCATGTTTTACGTTTTAAAACTTTTTAGTGGTTATATAGTTGTTAACAAAATCCTTATTATATGTCGACTTCCAAGGGAGCTGAAGCTTGTAAGGAAGCATCACATCGAATAAACAAAACAGAAAAAATCGTAAAAAACATCAAGAGTTCACGAGGTCAAGCTTTAGGCGTTCTTTGAATTGCTCAGCAGAAGAGCTGTTGATTACACCAGGTGATAATCCATTTCATCGTTTACAGACGCGATCCATCACTGTCGTGCAATTTGTTCGATGCTTTGAGCGATGCTTCAAACATAGCTCGTGTCCACGTAACATTGAGGATTCATGAAGACAGAACAGCTGCTTACACGAATGGTTAGACACGCGCAGCGACATCCACACTAGTGTAATATCTGCAATCAACAGATCGCATTCAATAGATCTTATACCCAACGTCTCTAGTCTAACTGGATAAGGAATACAGCGAGTTGCCGAAACCAAGTGCGTGGCTATTCTCAAAATGTTGTCGAATTCACTCAATTCTGATTTCAGTTGATGGTGTGTCGCGTGAGATGCATAGAGCATATGTGATTTTAAGAGACTCGAATATACAATGCGTAAAGCCTTTGGCTCAAGTCGTCTAACGTTTCGATGAAGAAATCCTAAAATTCTACGGCATTTTGCAATAATCGCAGAAGAATGAAGACAAGATTGTAAATTGGAGGAGATAACAACACCTAGATCAGTAAAGTGATTTACTGATTCGATAACTGTTGAGCTGAATTGATAAGAAGGGGAAGGTAATCGGGATTGACCAATTCTCATATGTCGACATTTACTAACATTGATTACTAAGCCGTGTGATGAATACCAACTACTAACTTTATCCAAATCTGATTGTAGTAGGGGAGAGCTAGAACAACCACGAAATAAAGGGCACCACAGTTTAATGTCATCGGTGTATAATAAGTACTGGCATGTAACACTTTCAGCGATTTCGTTGATGTATATATTAAACAAAGAGAAACTAAGGATACAGCCTTGTGGAACACATTGAGTGAGATAAAACCATTCAGAAAGAGACTCACCAACTCGCACAGCAAAGGAACGTCTACTCAAGAATTCACGTATCCAGAGACAAACGTGCTTTGAGAATCCGTAATTTCCAAGTTTCCAGAGTAAAATTGGATGAACGACCCGATTAAAAGCTTTGGACAAATCAATAAAGACGACATCAACCGGCACCCCCTGTTCGACAAAACCGGCCCAGCTTTCGCGTGCTAATGTTAGATTAGTTGAAGTGGAGTGATGTTTTCTAAACCCATGCTGTTTATTAGATAAAATATTAAATTTGTCCAAATGAGAAGATACATACCTCAGGATCAGTTTCTTCATCACCTTGCAAGCAATACACGTCAAACTTATTGGCCGATAAATTTTAGGATTTACCTCATCCCCCTTTTTGAAAACTGGAATGAATAATATCCTCTTCCACATATCTGGGATTATGCCAGTTCTAAAGGACCAATAGTAAATATCAAAAAGCGGAAGATATATATTCGATGCAACTTTGCGTAATAATATACTAGGAATACCATCAGGACCTGAACTATTTTTAGCCGGTAGCTTAGATAAGATATTAAGAACATCGAGCGGGTTAAAGTAGAGGTTAGAATCCTGGTACTGGAGAGAAGAATTGTCTATCGTAATGTTATAGTCACATAGGGAAAATCGATTGCGAATGAGACAAAAGTTCTTGGCAAGGATATTGGCAATGGAAAGAGGCGAACCGATTTTCGATCACCATTAACCAGACAGTTGATTGACGAAGATACCCTCTTACGGTTGCCAAGTAGTTGAAAAAGTCTATTTTGATTGACATGATACAAGGAACATATGGAAGCAATGAATTAATGTTTCTTCTGACGTTTAAGAGAAGTCACCCTGTTGCGAATGGTAGTATAAAATCTGAAGGATCCGAGTCCACGCTTAAATAGTAGGAATGCATAATCACGTTCTCGGACAGCTCGCTTCAACTCACTGTCAAACCATTAGGGTTTGGAGGATGGTGGTTTACGTGTTACGCAAGGGGAAAAGGCGTGAAGTAGATTAATCAATGTTGTGTGGAGGAACGACCAAGCCACATGAACACCGACTGTTCTAGCACAAGGCCATCTTACTAGGCTCAGCATTTCATTAATTGTATCGTAATCCGCATTCATAACACCAACCGTTTTTTTTAAATTGACCAGACGCGAAATATGACCAGGTAGGATGATACGTAAAGTGCAGTGATCGCAATAGCGGACCGCAACTTAATGACTCAACGACATAATCATTGGTACATAGGCATAAATCTAGCAGGGAATGACTTTTATTACGGATACGAGTATTACAATATTTATACGAGTATTACAATATTTATACGAGTATTACAATATTTATACGAGTATTACAAGAATATTAATAACTGTTCTAGCAAATTATAATAAAAATTGTTGATTAAAGTTACTTACACAAGCACATAAAGGACTTCTATAAAAAAAGTTACAAACATCTTACAACTACCATCGACGACAACCATCGACGACAACCATCGACGACAACCATCGACGACAACCATCGACGACAACCATCGACGACAACCATCGACGACAACCATCGACGACAACCATCGACGACAACCATCGACGACAACCATCGACGACAACCATCGACGACAACCATCGACGACAACCATCGACGACAACCATCGACGACAACCATCGACGACAACCATCGACGACAACCATCGACGACAACCATCGACGACAACCATCGACGACAACCATCGACGACAACCATCGACGACAACCATCGACGACAACCATCGACGACAACCATCGACGACAACCATCGACGACAACCATCGACGACAACCATCGACGACAACCATCGACGACAACCATCGACGACAACCATCGACGACAACCATCGACGACAACCATCGACGACAACCATCGACGACAACCATCGACGACAACCATCGACGACAACCATCGACGACAACCATCGACGACAACCATCGACGACAACCATCGACGACAACCATCGACGACAACAATCGACGACAACCATCGACGACAACCATCGACGACAACAATCGACGACAACCATCGTTTATGGGAGGACGTAAGAAAACAACTAAGACCGACACCAACTATGGACAACTGCAAGTACAGTGCTCGATACACGACTGCAGCGTCTGAACAACAATCACCTGCGACAAGAATAAGGCTAAAGAAGACTTCGTATGTGGTTTTTGCGCCAACACACTAATCTGCAACCTTTCCAATAAGCACATATCAACATCCAACACGTCAACTCAAACTACCCCCGTCGTTTCTAATGTCCTTTCTCCACCCACCGACCCTGCCACCATATACACTTCCCATTCCATGTCATCTTCACTCCCCGACACCCCACGTCCCGTCCTTCCCGTCTCGTTTCTCAATACCTTGCATCCATCAATCAAAATCACCTCCACAACCTCCACTATCCTTCCACTCATAACCTTTCCTCACATCGCTTGCCACCCTCTTTATTATCATTATCCTCTATGTCTCCCGTCGTCAAACCAAATCCCTCCAAATCATAAACTGCCAGCTCTTCTATCGTGATCTCACCTACTCACGTCAGTCGTCCTCCTTTACGAAAGCGCTTTGCTTTTCGCGATCGTTGCGTCATTGTCACTAATATCACGCCTTCTAACTCCTTATCTCCACAAGCACGTCTAGACCACGATGTTTCCGCCTTCATATCCATCCTCTCGCCTATTGTTCCTGCAGATAAACCATCCTTTTTCAAGGACATTTCTCCTGTCGCATTCATCCGTCTAAACAAATCTTCTCAATCTAATCCTTCCCAGCACCCTCTCCTAAAAATCGTTTTCAAGCATCGCTCTCACGCGTCTTCTGTCCACCCTCAACGATTGAAACTCATGTCATCTTCAACCACTCGAATTTTTCCCGATCGCGCCAATTCTGAAATCGCTCAAATCTCTTCAGCCCGCATCAAAAAACGGCGAAACATCACTCTCCATCCGAAACATAGACGGAAATTTTCAAGTTGTCCACACCCGTCCAAAAATTCGATGGCGCTCCATCTCTCCTATGTGTCTTCTCCACTAGACTCTTTCGCCACAACACACGGTTTCCGCCTCGGTCTCCTCAACACTAGATCTATTCTCAAAAAATCCGATCTTATCCTCAACCTATTCACCAAGCAATCCATCGATCTCTTCTGCCACACCGAATCCTGGCAATCAGATTCCGAGGACCTTTCCATTCGCCGTCTGCTCTCTACCGGTTGCTCCCTAGTCGAATCCGCCCGCCCCCTCAGCTCATGCCCTTCTAAATTCTCTAATCATGGCGGCATCGTCGCATTCGCGCGTCACCCCGCGTCTCTTCGCAAAATCAATCCCCTTTTCAGTCCTTGCTCTTTTGAATTGCTAACTTGTCGTTATTCTTACCCAATCACTCAAGATCTCGCCATTGTATACCGTCCTGGTTCATCAGCTCCTACAGCTTTATTTTTACCGAACGCGCTGACCTTCTTTCTCATTGTTCTTTGTCCTCAATCCCTTCACTCGTTCTAGGCGACATCAATATCCGCCTAGACCGCCCATCTTCCACGGATTCCATCCGGTTCATCAACATTCTATCCAACTACAATTACAAACTAATCTGTACTGCCCCCACACATATACTTGGTGGGGCACTCGACATAATCGCTGCCCCCGATCATTTTGCTGCCTACACCTCACTGTCACTCTCTGATCCTGGTATATCCGATCACTTTCTTATCACCCTTGATCTCACTCACAACCACACCCCTCCTCACTCACCTACAATCCTACGCCCTTGGAGAAATATTGACCTCTCCCTTCCACGCTCTGTCTTACTCAAATCATCTCTATCATTTCCCACAATAACATATTCATCTCCTCACGATCTCGCCTTTATTTTCGACTCTGAACTCACATACACTCTCGATCTTCTCTTGCCCTTCAAGTCTTACCCACACCGTCGCTTGCACCGTGCCTCATGGTTTGACATCCAATGCCTACTATCAAAGCGTCGACTCCGCCATGCTTTTCGAGTCTATCACCGCTCACTCAGACGTGATGTCCGCTCGATAACTCCGTCTTTCCGTGATTCCTATCTTGCTCATCCCCGGTCTCATCTCAACCTACTACGTACCAAATGCAACTCCTTCTGACAGCATAAAATCCCCACTTCATTCAACTCTAAGACTCTCTGGCATACTTTCAACTCAATCCTTGCTCGCTCCTCTTCGTCGTGCAACATCAATACCAATGATTATTTGTCATTTCTCCAGACTAAAGTATCCACGTTGCTCACTTACACCCAGGTCTCCATCCTATCCCACTCTGCCCAGTCTACTCTCATCCTTCCGGAACTCTTTCATCTTATCCCTGTCTCACCTACAGAAGTATCATCTGTCCTCATGTCCTTGCTCAACAAAACCTCACCTGCCGATCCCCTGCCTACTCACATATTAAAATCTATATGCTCATCAATATCCCCATTTCTCACAACCTTGTTTAACTCGTCCATCCGCAGTCGTATCTTTCCTTCACACTGGAAATCCGCAATCGTTCGTCCCCTCCTTAAGAAACAATCGCTCGATCCCTCCCTCCCTTCTAGCTATCGCCCCATTTCACTACTCCCTACTCTTTCTAAGCTCTTAGAACGCCTCATCTTAATACAAATCAACGCTTATCTCTCCTCATCCAATCTGTATCCTCCTTTCCAATCCGCTTTCCGCTCTAATCACTCGACAGAAATCGCATGCATAAAAGTGTACAACGACTTACTCATTTCTCGAGACAAGGCTCTATATAGTGTTCTCATCTCCCTCGACCTCTCCTCCGCATTCGACATTGTGGTTCACTCCGTTTTCCTTTCTCGCCTTCGTTATGATTACGAATTTTCTTCCTCCTCCGTAGCATGGTTCGCCTCATATCTTTCCGACGTTCCTTTCGCGTCTGTTCTAATTCATCATCCTCCTCTCCCATCCCTATTTTTTTGCCGGGTCCCACAAGGTTCAGTCCTAGGTCCCCTGCTTTTCTCTATTCTGCTTGGCGATCTATTTCCGTTTATCAAACCTTACTCCTTTAAGGTCATGCAATATACCGATGACATTCTAATCTATGCTCATGCACCCGCACATCGCATACACGATATCGGCATTTCTGCCTCCAACTGTCTTTCTTCTATCTACAAACGTCTCCCCAACCTCCACCTCGTTCAAAACCCCGAAAAGTCCAAAACAATGTGGATCCTCACCCGTAAACCAAACATATCTTCTCCCACTGTATATTTTGCCTCATCGATCATCCCCAAAGTACACAATCTCACTTTCTTAGGCTTCCATTTCGATGATCACCTATCCATTAGACCCTTCGTCCGCGACAAGGTCCGCTCATATAACTTAATTCTCCGTGACATCCGCCGTATCCGCCTTCTTATCGACTTCCGTTCTTGTATGTCTCTTCTTTCATCGCTTCTTTCCCTAAAATCGATTACTGCCTTAGCCTTTTCGCCAATTCTCCAAAATCCATCATCCTAGCCCTACAACGGATAATCAACACCTCCGTTCGAGTGCTCTTTCGTCTCCGTCGCTTCGACCACACATCCACATATTTTGCCCAACTTTCATGGCCCACCATCCACATCCGCATCAAACTCCGCCTTCTCGTTACCATTCGTCTCATCGCTGTCGTCTCCCCATCGTTCATCAACCTTCCTTTCTTAGACGATACTCGCCCCACCTCGCTATCGCTTTGTTCCTGTCATACCCTCTTACTCCACGTTCCTAATTACTCCAACAACTACGGTCTCCGATCCTTCCTCGTCGCCGCCTCACTTGCCTGGAATCAACTCCCTCTCGACGTCCGCCGCGCTCCCTCCTTTATCGCATTCAAACACCTTCTCCGTTCACACCTTCTCGACACCTGATTCACAGTCTTGTTTTTTGTGGTCATGTAAGCGTGCGCTGGCACGCATTCGCCACGTTAAAATAAATCCTTTTTTTACAATGGACAAGCTAACAAAGTGTGAGCTCATTGAATACATCAAGTAAGGCTGATGATTCTTCATCACACCCCTGGATCGCGGTATTAGAGACCCAATCGATATTTGGAGTGTTAAGATCTCCGCAGATTAAGGTATCCACATCGCCGGAACAGTGATGTTTTAACGACTTGATGATGAGTGGTGTTTTTGATCGAGGACTACGATAAACAATACAAATGCGATAGACCTTACCTCGTTCATCCGTCACTTAAATCCACAAAAGCTCATTTCAATAATCGTCAGAACACGTCTCTATTACGTTATAAACAAGATTGTCGCGTATATAAGCAGCTACACCGCCACCTTTAGAGATTTTTCGATCACAGCGAACTATCGTATAACCGTGAATACCGACTTCAGAATCCAGCATATTACAATTTAACCAAGTTTCAGTAAAAAACAGCATTTCGAGATTTTCATGATGTACTATTGCTTTGATTTCATCTAACTTGTTAAACAAACTCAAAACATTTGAATAGAGTATGTAAAGGCCAGCTTTGGTAGATGCACAGGGAAACTTGGGGACATTTGATTTTTGAGAATTCATACAATCGAACAACGAGGATAAATCCGTATGATTGACTGTTAGTAGCGAGTTACAGAGTTCAGTTGAGTTGGGAATGCGTGCGACACAGAGACGTTCGATATCCTGTAACGAAATGTCTCGAGAGCTGTTGATAAAAAATCGAGAAATTATGAAACATACAAAATATTTATGATTAAAAATAACTGTGATTTGGTGAATAATAAACATCTTTAAAGATGTTTCAATTTAATAAACCCGTTGAAGAAATTATTTAAACATTTAAAATCAAGTTGGGGCATATTTTTGACTTTTTTTTTGCAAAAAATAGTAAATATTTATATATTTATATTTTTACATATATATATTGAGGTATTAAAATTGTTAAAGCAATTTTAATCGATTATAGATTAGACTAACATAGATTAGTCGATTAACAGTTTTAATCGACCATTTTAATGGTCGATTAAAAGACCACCATTTTCTGGGATAGTTAAAACTATCCCAGGAAATATTATATTTAATTCATATTTTCTCTATTGAATAACCTGATCTTTTAACATCCATTCACACAAATATAACTTCAATTTTTTATCCGTTTTATTGTTTTTGATTCTGTTTATTCTCAAATAAGACTATATATTTAAGCATGAAGGTTGACATACTCCAAATACAGGTGACAGGATTGACAAAAATAGAGTTTGTGATTCACGGCTCATACAAATTGAAGTGTATGAATCGAAATGCGGGTCATTCACTATGGTGTATATGAGGCGTATACAACTTTCTGTTATCAGCAGAAATTTTTTTTTATATTTGGCATAAACTCCATATATCCCATAACTGGAATATATAGGTGACTACAATAAAAAATATCCATATTTGTTAACTGTAGAGATCCCTCAAGGTGCGCACCTGTAGCGCATTTCTTATTATGTCTTTATAAAACAACACAGGTAAAAAAAAAACATTTTTTTATTTTTTTGACGGGGAAAATTTGACACAGAATTTTGTTAAAATTTTTTGACGGGGAAAGGTGTTCCATGATCCGAAAATAGATTATTATTATTATTATACATTCAACAACATACGAGCATTAGCTCAAATAGCTGGCTCACAATAAGTTCGTAAATAAATTAATTAGTTTTTAAAATAAGGAAATGCAACACGAAACATTGCTTGATCCATTCGTAGTCTTCTTTTAAAAGCACTAAGTGAACTGCATCCAACGGTGTCTGCATCAAGGTTGTTCCACAGCTCAACAATTCTTCTATCAAATTGCATCGCGCCCAATTTCTGTACTCTGTTTCTTCGAATAGTTAAAGAATGACCGCGAAGAACATTTGAACAACGTAGTTGAACCCTACTCCGAAGAGGGTGATGATGACGTTGGAATAAATGCCAAACAAGGCACATATCCATGTACCGACGGGTCCATGTGACGGTCTCAAGTCCTAATGATCTCAGTCTGACTTCATAAGGCAGCGACGCCAACGTTGGTGCTAGCTTTGTTGCCCTGCGAAGTACCCTCTCTGATTTCTTATGTTCATGCACAGTACGTGGGTATACAACCGGAGCTGCATATAAAAGTCTACTCAATACATGTGCTAAAATCAGAGGCCGAAGAGCAGTCGGATTAACGCGAACAAACGCGCGTCGAATCATACCTATCATTTTATTGGAGTTGGCACAAGCTTGATCAGTGTGCTTTTTGGTTGATAAATTAGAGGTAACCCATACTCCTAAATCTTTGTAACTATCGACACTTTCCACAATACAGTCCTTATATGTGTAACAAGCTGATGTTAGTTGCTTGCGAGCATTACCAATAATACGCATGTGTTTGCATTTCGAAACATTTATCACAAGCTTGTTTAACGCCGCCCACAACTCCAAATTATCTATGTCAGTTTGCAAATTATCAACATCCTCACATGAATGAATGGGCCGCCATATTTTTAAGTCATCTGCATACAAACATGATCGAGAGCGAATGCACCCAGGCAAATCGTTAACATAAATGCTGAATAAAAGCGGACCCAAAACTGAACCTTGAGGTACTCCAATATGACATTCTCTAGACACAGACAATGACCAATCGACAAGTACTCGAAAGCAACGATCACGAAGAAATTCTCTAATCCAATCAACTATTATGTTTGGGAGTCCAGTATTGACAAGTTTCTGAAGAAGTAGACCATGATCTACTCTATCAAAAGCTTTAGAAAAGTCGAAGAATATAATGTCTGTATCGATATAATGTGTCTTATTCGCTGTCCAATCAAGATGAGCATCAAGCAAATTTGAAACAGTTGAATAACCCTCCCGAAATCCGTGCTGATTAGGGACTAAAATTTTTCCTACACGAAAAAACTCAACCATGTAGCGATGCACAAACCTCTCCAACACTCTACAGCAAATGCAGGTAATGCTCACCGGCCTATAATTCTCGACGGAAGAGCGATCTCCCTTCTTGAAGTAGGGAAGAACAATTGACTGCTTCCACACATTAGGAAGAGATCTTTCCAAGATTGACTGGCGAAAAATTGCACAGAGAGGAACGCAAATTGAGCCTGCTAATCTGCGCAGATAAACAGAAGGTAGTAAGTCACAACCTCTTGAATTATTTGCTTTTAGACGGCGTAATTCGGAATAGACTTTAGCTGGCGTTATCAAATTGTCAAGGTCCAACTCAAGACACGTGTCAGAGTAAGTGTTCAGCACACTAGATTCCATACAAAAAGTTTGATGTTCATTTGCGGGCTCTACTGAAGTGCAATAGTGTGCCGCAAACTCTTCAGCTAGGTCATTCGCAGAAATGTCATAGAAGTAGTGACAAATCGAAGAATCAACAGCTCCCCTGCTTGATAGGTACTGAAAAAGGACCTTTAAATCGTATTTACACTTGTTAGCTAATGCATTCTCAAATGCACACCGCTTCTTTCTCTTCAATGAATTGAATAAATTTCTTGCCTGTTTAAAAACATCATAACTACACTCCCCAACTTTGTAGCGATTGAAGATCAAATTACGAGTCCTCAATGCTGAACGTAACTCAGAATCGAACCAGGGAGAATCTTTTCGACGTGTCCTGCTTCTAAGTGGAGAGAATAAAATAAGCAGCGACTCTAAGGTTCTCTGAAAGTAATTCCACGCGCCGTGTACTCCAACAACAGCGGGATCTGGCCAGGTAACTGTTGAAAGTATTGACTTAATTGCACCTGTGTTGGTTTTGAAAGCATTAACCACTTGATTTTCACGCGGACCTCGAGTATCTTCTTGAAACCTTAACCTAATGATCAATACGCAATGATCAGACATACCGATCGGGGCATCATAACGGATAGCGTTAATAATCTCACTGTTCGAATATAAACATACATCTAATAGAGATCTACTGTCACTAGCAAAACGAGTGTAATTTTGAACATGCTGAGTTAAACCACAATAGATGATACACTCCAGAAGGTCATAGGAAGCATGGTCACAAGTAGGAAAAGCCGTATACGAATTCCAATCAACCGAAGGCATATTCAAGTCACCAAGTATTAAAACATTGGAGGTACCTTTAGAATAAAGTTCTACTTCCCCAATCAGTTTATCTGTGGCGGCCAAGGGTGAACGATATACTACCCCCAGAACAAGCGGAGCGGTATGCATGAATTTTACCCGACACCACAAACTTTCGACTTTATTAGAAGAAGAAGTGCTAAGAATAGTTACTTTCACATCGTTGCTCACATAAAGAATAACACCTCCACCTCTTCCACTTTTACGATCACTGCGGAAAACCAGATAACCAGGGATGGAGACTTCATTATCAATAATATCACTATATAGCCATGATTCTGTGATAGCGAGTAATTTAGGACGAATTAACTGAACTCTATATCTCAGTTCATCTATCTTCGATATAAGACTGCGAACATTACCATGGAGTATTTCACAATGCCCCAACATACCTCTGGTATGTTGGAGCAATTTTTAACGTTCTCAGATAATTTCCAATTTTCGGGTATTATGTTATTATTCCAATACATACCAAAGCCAAAAGGCTATTCAGGCAGAGTCCGAAAAAATAGAAGAAAAGTAAATAGTCAGTCAACGTAGCTAATTAGGGTATTCCAGTGGTAGTGTTGAATGGCGGCATTGCTCACGTATCCATTTGTAGCATCGTGATTTAAACGTTCTCAAATTGGGGGGCTGCAACGACTTCCTCAGGCAACGAATTCCGCATGTTAATTACTCTCCTCAAGAGTCTATACACTTTTGGTAATCTGCCAAATCCGAATTTATACAAGACTCTGCTATGTCCCCGCAACTGACCAACCCGCCTAGTGATTACATCGGTGGGATAACCTACCGCATCATTAGACATATGACATAGACATAGCATTTCCAAGGATATGAACCTCTCACGTACCAACAACATCCCAATACGACTTAGACAAAACCCCGAAAAGTCCAAAATAATGTGAATCCTCCCCCGTAAACCAAACATATCTTCTCCCACTATATTTTGACTCATCGATCATCCCCAAAGTACACAATCTCACTTTCTTAGGCTTCCATTTCGATGATCACCTTTCCCTTAAACCCTTTGTCCGTGACAAGGTCCGCTCATCTAACAAAATTCTCCGTGACATCCGCCGTATCCGCCCCCTTATCGACTTCCGTTCTTGTATGTCTCTTCTTTCATCGCTTCTTTTCCCTAAAATCGATTACTGCCTTAGCCATTTCGCCAATTCTCCAAAATCCATCATCCTACCACTACAACGAATAATCAACACCTCCGTTCGAGTGCTCTTTCGTCTCCGTCGCTTCGACCACACATCCACATATTTTGCCCAACTCTCATGGCCCACCATCCACATCCGCATCAAACTCCGCCTTCTCGTTACCTTTTCGTCTCATCGCTGTCGGCTCCCCATCGTTCATCAACCTTCCTTTCTTAGACGATACTCGCCCCACCTCGCTATCGCTTCGTTCCTGTCATACCCTCTTACTCCACGTTCCTAATTACTCCAACAACTACGGTCTCCGATCCTTCCTCGTCGCCGCCTCACTCGCCTGGAATCAACTCCCTCTCGACGTCCGCCGCGTTCCCTCCTTTATCACATTCAAACACCTCTAATTAGGGTATTCCAGTGGTAGTGTTGAATGGCTGCATTGCTCACGTATCCATTTGTAGCATCGTGATTTAAACGTTCTCAAACTGGGGGCTGCAACGACTTCCTCAGACAACGAATTCCACATGTTAATTCCTCTCCTTGAGAGTCTATACACTTTTGGTAATCTGCCAAATCTAAATTTATACAAGACTCTGCTATGTCCCCGCAACTGATCTACCCGCCTAGTGATTACATCGGTGGGATAACCTACCACATCATTCGACATATGCCATATACATAGCATTTCCAAGGCTATGAACCTCTCACGTACCGACAACATCCCAATACGACTTATACGTACATAATAGTCAATACCACTTAAGCCAATACAGAGCCTCGATCCGCGCCTAAGAATATACTCCAGGTCTAATAGTTCTTGCTTAGTGACAGGGAAACAAGCCTGAATGCAGAACTCCAAGTGTGGCCTGACGAGGGAGATGAATAACCTCTTGAACATATGACAGCTTAACCTGAGGAATGCATTTTTAATACAATATAACGCCCCAGTAGCTTTACGTAGTAAGAAGTCGGTGTTCAACTTTGTTGTCAAGGATCGATGGACAATAATCCCTAAATCCTTATGATGAGACACTTCCTTTAAGACATCTCTACAATATAGTACCTTAGAGTTTCAATAGGGCGACCTAGTTGCATGAGGACACATTTATCAACATTCAACCGTAGTCCGGTAGAATCGCACCACTTGATCAGGGAGTTTAGATCATTTTGTAACGATACTCGATCAGCAGGACTTCTAATGATCGACCAAATCTTTAGATCGTCTGCAAACGCTAGATGAGAGCATGATAAGCGGAGTAGCAGATCATTAATGAAGATTATAAAGATCAGTGGGCCAAGGACTGATCCCTGCGGTACGCCAGAATTAATATTTACCGAATAAGAAAACACGCCCCCCACACAAACTCGGAAAGACCTATTCGATAGAAATTCCCTGACCCACTCACAAATATATGAATGAAGTCCATAGTGATACAGTAAAGACACTATGCCGTCGTGTGGTACCCTATCAAAAGCTTTCGAAAAATCAAGGAATACTGTATGAACCTGAAACCCAGCCCCCAGAGCATCAGCCCATTTTTCACGCGCAGTTAGTAGGTTAGTAAGGCATGAACGTCCGATCCTGAAACCATGTTGAGATTCAACCAATATGTGATTACGATCCAAATGATCCCTGATTCTACTAGCAATGATTCTTTCTAAAAGTTTGCAGAATACGCTAGTTAAGCTAATGGGCCGAAAGTCCGCGCAAAAGCTAGCAGGATGCTTTTTGGGAATAGGCACCACAATTGCACACTTCCAACTGTCAGGAATTCAAGATATGTCCAAGCTGTACCTGAATAACATAGTTAATTCATTGATCAGTACGTTCGCTATGGATTTGACAAGGAAGGGGACAATATTGTCTGGTCCCGGAGATGTAAACGGATCGAGCTTCATAATTTCGTTCAACACCTTATCCACTCTGAGTGGACGAACACAACACTGATGAGCAACCGGAACATACTTCCAACTAAAGTCATGCAGTTTGTTAGAGGTCAAAGCCTGTACCAAGAAGCCATCAGCTAAATGTTGGGCGATTAGAGACAGATCGGTCAAAGTTTCAGTTGGCGTTTGGATTGAGCTAATTGTGGCGACAAGTGTTCTGTTGTTTCTTACATAAGACCAAAACCTCCTAGGATTCAAAGATGCATCCCTGGCGATACTATCTTCGTACGAATAGCGTTTCTGAAATTTTAGCCGATTGCATAAGTTCCGAGAGTCGATGTAGGCACGTTTTGAAGCAGAAGAACGCCTAAATTCGCGCCACAATTTGTTGCGGGATCTGATAGCATCAAGAAACTCTCTGTCGAACCAAGGAGGATGCCTATACTTGGACTTGCAGGCACGTAGCGGAGCAAAAATATCAGAAATTCGCTTCAATTCATCATGGAGCAGATCAAAGACTACTGGAACCTCCAAACCGAACTGAATACGAAAACTATTACAGATGCCCTTTGGGAAGCTTGCAGCTAGTTGACTAGCATCAACATCTACTCAACAACGTTTTTTAAAATTAGAGTTTTGTGAGGCCTTGTTGAACAGCGACAGTCGCATAGAGAGTACACAGTGATCGCTATTGCCAATTGGTGCGTCATAACGAACACCTGAAACGTCACCCAAACACTTAGTAAAGACCAAATCGAGCATAGAATGCGTCCCTGTCACACAAGTAGGGTATTAGTATGTTGAACTAGTAGAATCTCGAGTAACAGATAGTCACTCAGTACGTTCCCAATTCCGTGAATTGGTCGTGAATGACTATTTTTCCAGTTAATTTGGGGGATATTGAAGTCACCCAGGACAAAATCAGAGGATAGGAAAATAAACTCAGCAAATGTGGTTTAAGAGAGTCAAATCTTAATTCATAAGACGGAGAACGGTAAAGGACGCAGAATCGGGATCGTTGACCATTTCCCAGTGTAAAATCAAGATTTTCAAAGGAAGAACCAATATCGTCGCGAAAAGCAGAAATATTCGATACCAGGAGACTATTTCGCACATTTGCGGCTCCCTACCTTCACGTTTACCACATGAGCGATCCGAACGTATTAGAAAATAGTTAGGATGCCAACACAATCATCCGAAATGTTAGAATGTAGCCATGTTTCGGTTATACAAAATACATCAAAACGTTTCGAAGCAACTATGAATTTAATTTCAGAGAAGTGAGCCAGGAGACTACGAACATTTGAATAACCGACAAAAATGTTTGTATAATGGAAAATGTGGCACGCTCGGTGACGCTAGCGAAGTCTACTAGTTTTCCTACACACGAATTATCACTACTAAAGAGGTATGACTCTACAGAAGTAAGAGATGCCACCGGACTGTCGGACGGCACTTGACCACCCAAAAATTCCGGACACATAAGTTGCCCTCACCAATTTCCAGGCGTCGATGCAGCTCGTTGAAAGCCTCGTGTCTTCTCAAACAATCTGTAGGAGATAAATCACGGACTATATAAAAATCAGAGAGCGATAATCTAAATGCAATCTGGAGTAGGAAGTCAACATAATCTTTTGAGTCTAGAACAACATTTAAAAGTCTCGGCCTATCTGAAAGTTTCTTGCCTAGACGAAAAACTCTTCAAACTTTAAGACACTTCGCAATATCCACATCACACTGGAGAAAAATCTTAGAAAACACCGCGCGAAGATGCACAATATCGTCATTAAGTCTACTTTTGAAATTGTTACTGAAAGATTCTAAAGATAAAGTTCTTCGATATTTTTGTATTGATCTAACATTTTTGCTACCAACATAAAAATGGACTTATCCACCAGCATAACTTTAGTGTATCACATCAATGTAGATTGATTTGAAAGTTAAAATATTTTACGTTCGAGTTGATTGGACCAAAGAGGAAATTTTTTAAAGTTTTCACAAGTGATTGTTTGCAGTGAAAAAGAGTCAAGCTTTCTATATAAAATATATTATTAGCCATCTGCAAGCCCATTATATTTCAAAAAATACTGGAAAACTTTAAAATTGGAAACTAGGAAAGCCTGCATGTTCCAAAGGCGATATACAAAGAACATGCCTTGCAGAATACCAGTATTTTAATATATTTAAAATCATATTTATATATTTAATATATATATTAAAATATATATATTAAGTATAATATAATTTAATATAATATAATTTAAAATAAGTATTTTAAATTATTTAATTTAAAACCAGTATTTTAAAATAAATTCATCATTTAAATATATCAAAAATATAAATTAAATATAAATTAAATATAAATATAAATTCATCATTTTTAATAAAATATATCTAAAAACTTTAAAATTGCGTACTGAATCATTAGTTGGCTCATTCGCCGATAAAAATAAGAGAAATAGTTTTATTTTTGAATTTTCGCCAATGCGATTGACATCTTCAGAAAACACTGATATTTTAGACTATAAAGTAAATATTTCAGACTATAAAAAAGATTTATTTTAACGTGGCAAATGCGTGCCAGCGCACGCTTACATGACCACAACAAAAAAACTGTAAATCAGGTGTCGAGAAGGTGTAAACGGAGGAGGTGTTTGAATGTGATAAAGGAGGGAGCGCGGTGGACGTCGAGAGGGAGTTGATTCCAGGCGAGTGAATCTGCGACGAGGAATAATCGGAGACCGTAGTTGTTGCGGTAATTGGGAACGTGGAGTAAGAGGGTATGACGGGAACGCATCGATAGCGAGGTGGGGCGAGTGTCGTCTAAGAAAGGAAGGTTGATGAACGATGGGGAGCCGACAGCGATGAGACGAAAAGTTACTAGAAGAAAGCGTAGTTTGATGTGGATGTAGATAGTGGGCCATTAGAGTTGGGCAAAATATGTGGATGTGTAGCCGAAGCGACGGAGACGAAAGAGCACTCGAACGGATGTGTTGATTATTCGTTGTAGGGGTAGGATGATAGATTTTGGAGAATTGGCGAAAAGGCTAAGGCAGTAATCGATTTTAGGGAAAAGAAGCGATGAAAGAAGAGACATACAAGAACGGAAGTCGATAAGGGGGCGGATACGGCGGATGTCACGAAGAATTAAGTTAGACGAGCGGACCTTGTCACGGACGAAGGGTTTAAGGGAAAGGTGATCATCGAAATGGAAGCCTAAGAAAGTGAGATTGTGTACTTTGGGGATGATCGATGAGGAAAAAAATACAGTGGGAAGATATATGTTTGGTTTACGTGGGAGGATCCACATTATTTGGGACTTTTTGGGTTTTAGAACGAGATGGAGAATTGGAGAGACGTTTGTAGAAAGACGAAAGACAGTTGGAGGCAGAAATGCCGATATCGTGTATCCGATGTGCGGGTGCATGAGCATAGATGAGGATGTCATCGCCGTATTGCATGACGTTAAAGGAGAAAGGATTGATAAACGGAGAGATAAACCGAGAAATAATTGATAAACGGAAAAGGAAGAAAATCCCTAATCATAACGAAAGCGAGAAAGGAGGACTGAAAAAGAAAAATCAAAATTGAATTGTGCAACAAAATGAAAAATCATAGAAGAAAATTAAAATGAATTAAAATTTCTTCGAAATCATTTTATGAAAATTAGCTCATTTTTAAATTTAAGCAGAAAATTAATTATTACATAATGAAATTTAACCTCGATTTATATAAAATCACAGTTATTAAGTGACATTGATCGAATTTAGGCTATAAAAATTAGGACACTTAAATTGTCACTTACACAATCTAACTATCAAGATTAAAATTATATATAAATGTTGAATAAATGATTAAACGACGTGCCTCTGATTATATTCATATCGCGAGATTCGTTTAATCAACCCTTAGGCTGTCTAACCTATATACAAATTATATTACAATTAAGAACGAATTCAATACATAAATAAATCTCTCTCGTAAAGTTTGGCTTTATCTTAAAATATTACCAAGTTTCGGTAAGTTTCATACACAAGCATAAATTTCTATTAGCGAGCTAATTGTATAATTATTTTATTATTAATTTAATTTTTAATTTTATCATTAATTCTATAATGATTAACAAAATTAACAAAATATGAAATACATCAGAAAACGGTTCCTTTAGAAGTCAATAGCTCTCTTGCGAATTGATAAATTTTTATTTCTAATACACATTTAATTTTTATTCACGTTTTATTTGTTTTAAACTTGAATATATTGTTAATTTTAATTAATATTTTTTTAATATAATTTATTTATTTAAATAATATCGTAAGTTCTACAACATATACAATTAAGGTTCCCGCTAATGGGCCTTTCGAATCAAAATTTAAAATTTTTAATAATCGTCAATCGAAATCATTGCAAAACAATCCTTTCTGGATTGTTTCCGGTGCGATTTTCTGTCATTTGATATTGTGTTCCCATTCTTGTGGATCTCACGCACATCGATACACATTTTGCTAGTGTAAGTGATATATGTGTTCGCAAGGCTCTTATGCAATCACTGTAAGGCAGTGTTCTTCGCTCAGCAACTTTTGTGGACATCCAGCGCATTACCTTATCAGCTTCTGGTGCCATTACACCGACAGCGGAGAAGACCATCGGAAAGAAAGCAAATCGTTCGATTTCGTTAATTCGTTCAGCGTACTTTGCAATTTTCCGTTTAATTAATAATAGAATTATTAATTTTTATTAATAATTATTATCAATTTTTATTTTAATTAATATTAGAATTATTAATAATTATTTACTTTCCTTAAACATAATATGTCGAATAACAGAATAGTTATTTGTGATTAATCATTTACTTAGCTTTTGAGAACTATTGGCTGTCGTTTATAATGGAAAATGAGATATTAAATAAATATGACGTCACAAGTACGTCATAATAACATATAAATACGTCATAATATGTTTAACATTATTATTGATTCAGGTTTAAGTGACAAAATATATGTATATTCTGAAAATACTCAAAGCACCGGTATTTTCGAAATATCGATCTTAACTTTGACAATTCATTCTGAATTCCGCGGAAAATTATGCACATTAAAATTGCTTAATTAAACAAAACGCAAATTTAAATTGTGCTTGTAGCTTTTCAAATATTTATTAATTAATAATTAATGATAATAATTAATTAATAATTTATAATAATTAATTAATAAATAATTAATCACATTTTATAGATTAATTTGTAAAATGATAATAATATATTAATTTGTAAAATGATAATAATAAATGATAATTAATAATTTATAATAATTAATTAATAAATAATTAATTAATCATATTTTATAGATTAATTTGTAAATTAATTTGTAAAATGCAGATATTCTACATTTTGAAAAATATTCTAATTATTAGATATCTGTAATTCAGAACAATTTTTAGTTTTAAAAATTTGTAATTTCTACATGGTTTTCGTATTTTCGAAAATATAATAAGACGGTTATTAAACGTATGTTGCCTTTAGTTTGCCAATTTGATAAACATAAATAAAAAACTATTAATATAATGAAAGGTTCGTTAATATTAAAGAGCTAGTAATTAATTTCAAGGATTTTTACTTTAAATGCCTTGCAGGACATCTAATTAAACTAAAAATATTTAAAAGTTTGGAATTTTACTTACGTTGACTTTCACCTATCGATAGATCATTGGCGTCGACAGAATTTAACGGTATTCTCGCTCCATTTGTTGCACATATGATTTGACTCCTTGGTATACCTGTGGCTATATTTTGATTTTGTGATATCACTGACGACTGTGTAACCAGTGACGATCCACTCTGGTTGAGTACAACCTTTTGACTGTTACTGATGTGAGACATTTCATGAGGTGGTATAGATGATGAAGGCGGAGTACTTGCCTGACAGTACGAGGCGGAATTTACCGCCACTGCAGACATCCTTGCTACTAAAGAGCTGCTTGAATGTTGAGACTCTGTATTCGGATGCAAAGGTGTACCATCTATCTTGCCAAACTGATTTAATTGTTCAAGACTATTTAAAAATTCAGCATCGTTTATATTAAGATTATTTTCGTTAAGAAAATCATCAATGTCGAGATATGTAATTTTGCCGATTTTATTTTCATCATGAGGGCCATCGCTTCCTGTCGTAACATATATTTGTCCATCAGGTGAATACAAATTTGACTTTTCCCAATTGGAGTCTTCTAAAATGCAAAATTTTAGAAGATTAAAAATGTCTTTTAAAATGCAAAATTTTAAATTTTCATCGGCTATTTTTTATCAGACGAAAGAGAGCAATATGCAGATATTATTGTAGAGAGATAAGGGCAGTCAGATTGAATTGGTAACTTCAAAATAGAGTCAAACGCTGCAACATCATCAACACGAGATTGTTCTAACCTCGTGTTGGAACAATTAAAAATCTGAGAATTATTTAATTGGTCAACTAATTTGCCAATGGAAACATATCTGGGTAGATATAACTAGTGCTCGGAAAATCACTAATATCGAGATATGTTCGAGCTCTCCGTGAATGTTTAGAGGTTTTTAATTTTGTCTGAGGTTGTGATTAATTGATTTTACTGATTAATGTGATCTAAATAATAGATTTATTGACCACACAAAAAAAACAAGACTGTGAATCAGGTGTCGAGAAGGTGTGAACGGAGGAGGTGTTTGAATGTGATAAAGGAGGGGCGCGGCGGACGTCGAGAGGGAGTTGATTCCAGGCGAGTGAGGCGGCGACGAGGAAGGATCGGAGACCGTAGTTGTTGGAGTAATTAGGAAAGTGGAGTAAGAAGGTATGACAGGAACGAAGCGATAGCGATATGGGGCGAGTATCGTCTAAGAAAGGAAGGTTGATGAACGATGGGGAGCCGACAGCGATGAGACGAAAGGTAACGAGAAGAAGGCGGAGTTTGATGCGGATGTGGATGGTGGGCCAGGAGAGTTGGGCAAAATATGTGGATGTGTGGTCGAAGCGACGGAGACGAAAGAGCACTCGAACGGCGGTGTTGATTATTCGTTGTAGGGGTAGGATGATGGATTTTGGAGAATCGGCGAAAAATCTAAGACAGTAATCGATTTTAGGGAAAATAAGCGATGAAAGAAGAGACATACAAGAACGGAAGTCGATAAGAAGGCGGATACGGCGGATGTCACGGAGAATTAAGTTATATGAGCGGACCTTGTCGCGGACGAAGGGTTTAAGGGAAAGGTGATCATCGAAATGGAAGCCTAAGAAAGTGAGATTGTGTACTATGGGGATAATCGATGAGGCAAAAGATACAGTGGGAGGATATATGTTTGGTTTACGGGGAAGGATCCACATTATTTTGGACTTTTCGGGGTTTAGAACGAGATGGAGATTGGAGATACGTTTGTAGATAGAAGAAAGACAGTTGGAGGCGAAAATGCCGATATCGTGTATGCGATGTGTGGGTGCATGAGGATAGATTAGAATGTCATCGGTATATTGCATGACCTTAAAGGAGTAAGGTTTGATAAACGGAGATAGATCGCCAAGCAGAAGAGAGAAAAGCATAGGACCTAGGACTGAACCTTGTGGGACCCCGCGAAAAATAGGGATGGGAGGGAAGGATGATGAATTAGAACAGACGCAAAAGGAACGGTCGAATAGATATGAGGCGAACCATGCTACGGAGGAGGAAGAAAAGCCGTAATCATAACGAAGGCGAGAAAGGAGGACGGAGTGGTCCACAATGTCGAATGCGGAGGAGAGGTCGAGGGAGATGAGAACACTATATAGAGCCTTGTCTCGAGAAATGAGTAAGTCGTTGTACACTTTTATGCATGCGATTTCTGTCGAGTGATTAGAGCGGAAAGCGGATTGGAAAGTAGGGTACAGATTGGATGAGGAGAGATAAGCGTTGATTTGTATTAAGATGAGGCGTTCTAAGAGCTTAGAAAGAGTAGGGAGTAGTGAAATGGGGCGATAGCTAGAAGGAAGAGAGGGGTCGAGCGATTGTTTCTTAAGGAGTGGACGAACGATTACGGATTTCCAGTGTGAAGGGAAGATACGAATGCGGATGGACGAGTTAAACAAGGTTGTGAGAAATGGGGATAACGATGAGCATATATATTTTAATATGTGAGTAGGCAGGGAATCGTCAGGTGAGGTTTTGTTGGGCAAGGACATGAGGACAGATGATACTTCTGTAGGTGAGACAGGGAGAAGATGAAAGAGTTCCGGGATGATGAGATTAGACTGGGCAGAGTGGGATAGGATGAAGACCAGGGTGTAAGAGAGCAACGTCAATACTTTAGTCTGGAGAAATGACAAATAATCATTAATATTGATGTTGCAACACGAAGAGGAGCGAGCAAGGATTGAGTTGAAAGTATGCCAGAGAGTCTTAGAGTTGAATGAAGTGAGGATTTTATGCTGTCAGAAGGAGTTGCATTTGGTACGTAGTAGGTTTTGATGATACCGGGGATGAGCAATATAGGAATCACGGAAAGACGGAGTTATCGAGCGGACATCACGTCTGAGTGAGCGGTGATAGACTCGAAAAGCATGGCGGAGTCGACGCTTTGATAGTAGGCATTGGATGTCAAACCATGGGGCACGGTGCAAGCGAAGGTGTGGGTGAGACTTGAAGGGCAAGAGAAGATCGAGAGTGTATGTGAGTTCAGAGTCGTAAAGAAAGGCGAGATCGTGAGGAGATGATTTTGTTATTGTGGGTAATGATAGAGATGATTTGAGTAAGGCAGAGCGGAGAAGGGAGAGGTCAAGTTTTCTCCCAGGGCGACGTAGAATTGTAGGTGTGAGAGGAGGGGTGTGGTTGTGAGTGAGATCAAGGGTGATAAGAAAGTGATCGGATATACCAGGATCAGAGATGGACAGTGAGGTGTAGGCAGCAAAATGATCGGGGACAGCGATGATGTCGAGTGCCCCACCAAGTATATGTGTGGGGGCAGTACAGATTAGTTTGTAATTGTAGTTGGATAGAATGTTGATGAACCGGATGTAATCCGTGGAAGAGGAACGGTCTATGCAGATATTGAAGTCGCCTAGAACGAGTGAAGGGATTGAGGACAAAGCACAATGAGAAAGAAGGTCACCGAGTTCGGTAAAAAATAAGGCAGTAGGAGCTGATGAACCAGGACGGTATACAATGACGAGATCTATAGTGATCGGGTTAGAATAACGACAAGTGAGCAATTCAAAAGAGCAAGGACTGAAAGGGGGATTGATTTTGCGAAGAGACGCGGGGTGACGCGAGAATGCGACGATGCCGCCATGATTAGAGAATTAAGAAGGGCATGAGCTGAGGGGGCGGGCGGATTCGACTATGGAGCAACCGGTAGAGAGCAGACGGTGAATGGAAAGGTCGTCGGAATCTGAGTGCCAGGATTCGGTGAGGCAGATGAGATCGATGGATTGATTGGTGAATAGGTTGAGGATAAGATCGGATTTATTGAGAATAGATCTAGTGTTAAGGAGACCGAGGCGGAAACCGTGTGTTGCGGCGAAAGAGTCTAGAGGAGAAGACACATAGGAGAGATGGAGCGCCATCGAATTTTTGGACGGGTGTGGACAACTTGAAAATTTTTGTCTGTTTCGGATTGAGAGTGAGGTTTCGCCGTTTTCCTCGCGACGGCGTTTTTCGATGCGGGTTGAAGAGATATGATCGATTTCAGAAAGGGCGCGATCGGGAAAAATTCGAGTGGTTGAAGATGACATGAGTTTGAATCGTTGAGAGAGGACAGAATACGCGTGAGAGCGATGCTTGAAAATAATTTTTAGGAGAGGAGGCTGGGAAGGATTAGATTGAGAAGATTTGTTTAGACGGATAAATGCGACAGGAGAAATGTCCTTGAAAAAGGAAGGTTTATCCGCAGGGACAATAGACGAGAGGATGGATCTGAAGGCGGAAACATCGTAGTCTAGACGTGCTTGTGGAGATAAGGAGTTAGAAGGCGTGATATTAGTGACAATGACGCAACGATCGCGAGAAGCAAAGCGCTTCCGTAAAGAGGACGACTGACGTGAGTAGGTGAGATCACGATAGAAGAGCTGGCAGTTGATGATTTGGAGGATTTGGTTTGACGACGGGAGACATAGAGGATAATGATAATAAAGAGGGTGGCAAGCGATGTGAGGAAAGGTTATGAGTGAAAGGATAGTGGAGGTTGGTGTAGGTAATATCGATTGATGGATGCAAGGTATTGAGAGACGAGACAGGAAGGACGGGAAGTTGGGTGTCGGGGAGTGGATATACATTAATTGTAAAAATTTGCGGCTCCGTCACTGTCTCGGTAGATTTATCATAAACTTGACAAAATCCATCTTGCTGCGATACAATTTGCAACTCCTTCACTGTCTCAGTAGATTTGTCAGAAATTTGAGAAATTCGATCATGCTGCGATGCCATTTCCAATTGCTCTAATCGTTTTATTAACAAGTTGATTTGTTTCGCCGCACAGAATCCGCAGTAGAACGGTGGCCCGCCACAAGTTTCCTGACCCAAAGCACAATTATGCGTTACTGATGTCCAGATTTGACAGCCGCTAGCGGAGCATTCAACTTGTATGTTCTCGAGTTTGCCAGTTTTATCGGTATCAACAGAGATTGCTCGTTTGGCTTTTGGTAGATTTTTCTTCTTGGCTCCCATTAACTGTAGGTTGCAATAGTTTACGATTTTTAAATAATTGTAAGTAGTTAATTGTAAGTAGTTCGCGTTAGTTGTAAGTAGCGAGCGGATGCCGTCGATGGTTGTCGATGGTTGTCGATAATTGTCAATATAATCGTTGATATTTGTGATGAGCCGGTAGTAGGCTCATCACAAATAGAGCGGTTTCTTTAAAATAATACAAATTTCATAGAAAAAGTAAATAGTCTCGATCCTTAAATATTCTCTTCGCCAGTTTATACCCAGTTGAATTGAAGGTATTTATGTTCCTCTAAACAGCCTCTCGTGTGTAGAATTTCAATTTAGAAATATCACGACGTACAGTCGTACCCGCATTCTTGACCAGTCATTTGTATATTTCGTCTGTCACGAATCGTGCAAGTTTTTATTACAAGCATTTGACTGTTAAATTAAACATTAAGCATTTGAGTGTCATCGAATGTGAACTTAGCATTCGCCTGACAACTAAAAATACCTGACGCTTGGGAACTAATCCGGTGGACTAATGTTTTAATATTTGACAATGTTTTTATACATATTTTGTTTGCCCAAGCCGAGAGGTGGGGATGCTTAGATAAATACTCTTCATTATTACGTTTGCCTACAAAATCATCACTTTTGAATTAATAAATATCGTGACTTAAATACTGACTCTGATAACCTTTGTATAAAATACACTCAACCACTGCACTATTCCGTTTTTGTCAGTTCACGTTAACAATGTTTCGATTGGTACCCGTTAGTTACCCCTATACAATTCATATATCCTCTGTTAATTCTTATTTTAATTATAAAACATGTTACCATTATCAGTATATTTTTATTATTGTACAACTGCCGATGGGCAGTGGCTCGTCTAAATGGATATATGACGTTAGAAAGGAAAAAACAAGAATGTGAACCTAATCAAGTTAGAATTGCTACATGAGCGAAAGACTATTCAAAGTGCGTCTGAATTTTCGGATGTTGTGCCATTTCCAATATACAGTCTATTGTTTTCTAAGATCAACAATTTCCTCATTTTTGGATTTCTCCTCTAAATCCTTTATTATTCCTCTCCAGCGCCTTGTGAATACAGCCATGCGTATGCATTTTCGCCTTCGCCGTTTTGATCACATTTTCTCTTTATTGGAATATAATATTTGGAATATATTATATTGGAATCCAAAATTACATAAAAATTCAATAAAACCTAGGTTCATATGTAGTGCGTTTAAATGTACATTAAAACCACTTTCTGTCTATATGAATAAAATACTTAAAGTAATTAAAGCACACTTTAAAAAATATTGCAAGGTAATCGAAATTAATACTGGTATAAAACACTATTTCAGTATTAATTCTACAAAAGAATTTTTAGAACAGACAAAAGGAATAAATTTTCAAAATATAAATACATACGATTTTAGTACTCTTTATACAAATCTAGGTTTAGTAGATATTAAAGAAGCGTTAGTAAAATTAATTAATCTTATATTCGGAAAAGATATACATATATATGTTATAATAATTATAACGCCTATCTAACAAAAATTAAACCATCAAATAAATATAAATATATGGATAAAACTGAATTAAGAGAATCCTTAAATATTTTGATAAATCAAAATTATTTAAAAGTAGGGACATCTATATTTAGACAAGTAAAAGGTGTTCCAATGGGTGGTAATAGTAGCCCAATTATAGCTGACTTGTTTTTAAGCTTTATAGAATATGAATTTGTTCATAACTGTGTAAAAACTAAATC
Source organism: Pomphorhynchus laevis (assembly GCA_012934845.2). Taxonomy (NCBI): domain Eukaryota; kingdom Metazoa; phylum Acanthocephala; class Palaeacanthocephala; order Echinorhynchida; family Pomphorhynchidae; genus Pomphorhynchus; species Pomphorhynchus laevis. The sequence goes on from WNNJ02003840.1 coordinate 52,276, forward strand.
TAAACAATATAAATATATGAAATATATGTTTCGATACATTGATGATATATGTGTATTTAATTCTAATAATTTTTATTCAATTAGTGAACACATTTATCCAGAAAGCCTTATTCTTAACAAAACCAATATTTATGATAAAGAAGGTGTATATCTAGATATGAACATTAAATTAACATTAACTAAAACTACTATTAATTTATATCGTAAAGATGGTATATTTAAATTTACAAGAAACATATTTTTGCATGAGCATTCATGCATACCATATAATATAAAATATAATACATTAAATAATAAAATTTTAAGAATTGCAACAATATGTAATGATATTGGCTTTCTTCAAAATCATTTAAATAATTTAATAGATACATATTTTAAACTAGGTTACTATAAAATAACATCAAACAGAAAATAGTAAAATATATAAATCAACACAATAATATAAAGAATAAATTTAAACTCTTAAGTTGCAAATTTTTATGGATGGATAATAAATAATATAATTTGTATTAGAATAAGATACTGGATAGTTATTTCAGAGGAAATACATCATTATCATGTATTTGGCCCCGCTGCTATGTTGGGTAGAGGAGTTAGGGGCCGAAACCTGATAGCATAGCAGTTCCTCCTGATGACCTCTAATTATTATTCTGATACAACGTCTGTTATTTATTAGTCAATTCATAAAAATGACGTTTATTTTAATTTCAATTTTTTATTTTAACTTGATTTAAATTATAGAAAATCTAAAAACAATTATTAATTTTATTATTTAATTATTAAATTTTGATTTAGCATTATTATGTTTTTTTATTTTTATCAGATATCAGTAACTATTTTCGAGCTTACATAGAGGCCGAGTATAATACGCACTAATGACTTACTTTCAATTATAATTATATAATATATTACGTATGTCTAATTATAATCTTAGAACAATTATTTATTTTATTATTTAATAATTAAATTTTGATTTAAGACTTTTATAATGTTTTGTTTATTTTATAATTATATTAAATACGTAGACTCAGTTAGCTGATTTATTTTCTAAGATCAACAATTTCCTCATTTTTGGATTTCTCCTCTAAATCCTTTATTATTCCTCTCCAGCGCTTTGTGAATACAGCCATGCGTATGCATTTTCGCCTTCGCCTTTGAGTTTGAGTTTGAGATTTAAAGTAAATACAATCAATCCTAATTAATTTAAACTATCTTGATAAAACAACTACTTACAATCTAAAATACATACAATAATATATATAATCAAAGCACTGAGCAACAAGAAACCGATACGGAACGGACTGATTTACGACCGACGTTCACGAATCAAACGACTATATACTAATGGGTTGGAAAAAATAAAAGTCTCAAGTTTCCAACCATGTCGCGTCCAACACTGATGTTAGAGATGTTGTTAATGGATCTAAACAACAAGTCCTTTGCTCAAACAATGACTGTCACACGTGGGTAAGTACTTGGACTTCAGAATCCAAGGCATCTCGCCTTGCAGACAACGAATTTTACTGTGGTTACTGTTCTGCTAAGATGATAAATTCGATGAAGAGTGAAATAGAGAGTATCAAGACAGATATAGTCTCCAACAAACTAATCCGAAAACTTTCCAATAAGCACATATCAACATACAACACGTCAGCTCAAACTGCCCCCGTCGTTTCTAATGTCCTTTCTCCACCCACCGACCCTGCCTCCATATACACTTCCCATTCCATGTCATCTTAAGTCCCCGACACCACCGTCCCGTGGTGGTGTCGGGGAGTCGTCCCGTCCTTCCCGTTTCGTTTCTCAAAAACTTGCATCCATCAATCAAAATCACCTACACCAACCTCCACGATCCTTCCACTCCTAACCTTTCCTCACATCGCTTGCCACCCTCTTTATTATCATTATCCTCTATGTCTCCCGTCGTCAAACCAAATGCCTCCAAATCATCAACTGCCAGCTCTTCTATCGTGATATCACCTACTCACGTCAGTCGTCCTTCTTTACGGAAGCGCTTTGCTTCTCGCGATCGTTGCGTCATCGTCACTAATATCATTCCTTCCAACTCCTTATCTTCACAAGCACGTCTCGACCACGATGTTTTCGCCTTCAGATCCATCATGTCGTCTATTGTTCCTGCGGATAAACCATCCTTTTTCAATGACATTTCTCCTGTCGCATTCATCCGTCTAAACAAATCTTCTCAATTTAATCCTTCCCAGCCCAATCTCCTAAAAATTGTTTACAAGCATTCTCTCATGCGTCTTCTGTCCTCTCTCAACGATTTAAACTCATGTCCTCATCAACCACTCGAATTTTCCCCGATCGCGCCCCTTCTGAAATCGCTCAAATCTCTTCAGCCCGCATCGAAAAACGCCGTCGCGAGGAAAACGGCGAAACATCACTCTCCATCCGAAACATAGACGGAAATTTTCAAGTTGTCCACACCCGTCCAAAAATTCGATGGCGCTCCATCTATCCTATGTGTCTTCTCCACTAGACTCTTTCGCCTAGACTTTTTCGTTTTTTAATAAACCTGTACTTTATATCACAGCTACTTAGATTTAGCTTAATTATACAATTTGAACTCCAAGCCTGGTGAACTTGTAAGTGGATGTATATATACAACAGCCACTTCAATAAACCTGTACTAATAATCAACTATCACGATCTACATTATGTTACTTGTAAGAATCTCATTTAGTTTCCAGAAACAATTGCCCTAATAAATTATATTTGAGTCCTTTGTAGATTCGAATATAACTTAATTTACAATTCTTGAACTTGGCTGCACTTATTAGACTGCACTTATTAGACTACTGAACTATATATTACAGCTGTTTAGATTTAGCTAAACAATACAATTTGAACTCCAAACCTACTTATCACATTAATAATTAGAATCATACACTGCCTACGGCGATTCTTATACTAAGTTGTAATTACTACTTAAATTTACTTGAATTAACTTCTTTTATGTCAGCACACATAAATTTATTTGTTTCTCAGGTTTATTTGTCTCTTATTCTACCAACATTTATGCTTGCAATTTGTGATTTAAATTATTAAATTTATTTAATGAATTTTTCATTTTTCAGGTTTAATAAATAATTGCTTCTCATTTGGTCCGGTGATCATCAAGTTATTTTCATTGATGCTATAATAATCGATTTTATTTGAGTGATGCAATCAAATTTTCGTCGGAAGTCCAATCGACTGCAATTTGTAATTTCAATCAAACAATCCAACGAAAAGGCCGAAAGTTCGACAATAACCGATAGAATCTTCAGTTAGGTAAGTGGAGTTTTTAATTTTGACATTGAAAAAACTATGGAGGAGCTTCTTCTAATTCCCAAAATTTAAAATTTTATCAAAAACCTTATTCACTAGTCAGTACTTCAACATATTCTAAAGAAATTTCATATCGTACTATTTAGCTAATAGGATATTCAGCTAAATTCTGCGAAAACGGTAGGAACAACCTACCGCATCTCTATTCAAATCTTCGACATAGCGAACGAATACATTAATTATTTCTTGGCAAGCACAAAGACATAACAGCTTATAGTCATAAGCTTATTCAGTCTACAGTGAAGATAACAGACATACTTTGTCATCTCGAAGATGATAATTTAAAAGAGCTGAGAAAAAATCAAAAATGTCTACGTATTTAATATAATTATAAAATTAAAAATAAATAAATAAAAATAAATAAAAGAATAAAAATAATAACGCTAAATTAAAAAATCAAAATTTAGTAATTAGATAATAAATAATAAAAAATAATAATTAAGAAAATTAACTTTAAAAAAATTATTAGCAAAAAAATAATTATAAATCTTCTATCAATAATCTTCTATTTATAATCTAAAAATTATTTATAATCTAACAATTATTTATTATTAATAAATAAATAATTGTTAGAAGATTTTTTGATAAATAAAAAATTAAAAAATTAAATAATAAACAATTGCTAAATAAGGTTTTATATATCTATAAATAATTTTATAATTTCATTTCATAAAATTATATTTTATGAAAATATTTGATCATCAATGATCAAGGCTACTCAAAGATTTTAACTTATTTGATAAAATATTAGCAAAAAAATAATTATAAATCTTCTATCAATTATAAATAATTAATTATTATAATGTTAGATTATTTATAATCTAACAATTATTTATAATTGTCCTGGATATGCTTATTTATAAGCATCTCCAGGACATGTTACGAGCAAATAGCGGCGGTTCGCTAGCAGAAAACCTGACGCACCTTGTCAACCACCTTCTGGCGGGACTAGCACCCTCTGAAGTGGCGCCTTACATAGCCGGCGCGAACTTGATCGCACTTCCCAAAATGGACGGGGTATCAGACCAATTGCTAATAAGATTGCCAAATCTTCTATCAATTATAAATAATTGTTAGATTAAATAAAATAATTATAATAATATAATTATAATAATTATAATAATATTTTCTGTTTGATGTTATTTTTATAGTAACCGTCATTTTAAAATAAACGTCATTTTTATGAATTAACCAATAAATAACAGACGTTGTATCAGAATAAGAATTAGAGGTCATCAGGAGGAACTGCTATGCTATCAGGTTTCGGCCCCTAACTCCTCTACCCAACATAGCAGCGGGGCCAAATACATGCTAATGATGTATTTCCTCTGAAATAACTATCTAGTATCTTATTCTAACGCAAAGTATATTATTTATTATCCATCCATAAAAATTTGCCACTTAAGAGTTTAAATTTATTCTTTATATTATTGTGTTGATTTATATATTTTACTATTTTCTGCTTGATGTTATTTTTATAGTAACCTAGTTTAAAATATGTATCTATTAAATTATTTAAATGATTTTGAAGAAAGCCAATATCATTACATATTGTTGCAATTCTTAAAATTTCATTATTTAATGTATTATATTTTATATTATATGGTATGCATGAATGCTCATGCAAAAATATGTTTCTTGTAAATTTAAATATGTCATCTTTACGATATAAATTAATAGTAGTTTTAGTTAATGTTAATTTAATGTTCATATCTAGATATACACCTTCTTTATCATTAATATTGGTTTTGTTAAGAATAAGGCTTTTTGTTCTTATATTTAATTGGGTCGATGTCTCACCAACGTACTGTTTAGCGCATTTAACGCAAGTTGCGACGTACACACAATTTCTAGTTGCGCATGTGGAATCAGCGCGTATTCCATAACTCAACGTTGTAACTACACTATATAAATGATCGACTACTGGTACAATCGCCAAAGATTTCAGGGTCGTTTACAAGGATGACTGTGATATGAATAATTAATATCATCCGCATGTTCCACTTTTGACCGAACCATAATGTCCCTTATTTTCATCGTGTTTTTAAAAAACACTACTGGAGGTCTTCCATCTAATCCTGTTTGCCTGTATGCTCTCAACATGTTCCGCTGCAAATCATATAACGCTGGATGATAAGGAAGTAAACATACAGCTCGTTGTGTCTGTTTATTATTTCTGTTGTTTAGAAGGTCACTGCGATCAAAATTCATACATTTATTAATCTCTTTATATACCCGAACAGGCGCGTATCCTCCTACTGACAGATCATCCTTAAGTATCTCTAACGCTTCGTATCTTGATTTAGCCGTACTAGATATTTTTATTATTTGCCTGGTCTCATTTTGAATGACCGCTTGTTTTGTAGCGGAACTATGACAGCTATGTGCATGCAGGTACATTGCGGCGGATTCCAGTTCCCTATAAGACGATGTCTCGAAAGTTACATTATTGTTATTTTTGTACCGTTAATGCGCACGTCGATAAAGCATACTTTATCTTGTCTCTCATAATTAAATTTGAGAAACCCACTGTTAATATGAGATATGAATTCATTCAGACTATCTTCACCTAAAGTCCAGACCATAAATACATCATCTATGTATCTTAACCACGTATGTGGCTTATTCTCGGTGGTAGCTAATAATTCAGATTCATACATATCCATAAAGATAATTGCATACGTCGGGGCTAATGGCGTTCCCATTGCCGTTCCTTTTATTTGTTTGTACAATTTTCCCTCAAAAGAGATGACGTTATTCCGTAATACAACTTCGGTCGCATTGACCTTATATATATATATATATATATATATATATATATATATATATATATATATATATATATATTACCGTTTGAGATCATGAAGATCGATTGGAATCGGGACTGGTGATCCTTTGATGGATTCTTATTTATGTAACGAATAGTTGCTAGGTCACACGAGGTGACTTTCGCATTGAAAACCAGCTACAGAATCCTTCCTTCATGATATCCAATTCCATACACCCTGACTACTAACGGCGCCATTGCCACAACCGTTTTCGTTTCGCCCGCTTTTTGCCACATGTTGGTAGCCCCGGGCTCGTCAGAAGGCTGACTACCAACTCTTCGCCTTTTGAAATTTGACTTATCCGAGATTCGAGCTGTCGCTCTCCGTACTTGGCTTGCGCTCTTGACTGCTAGGCTACGAATCCAGGATTACCAGATTTCACACAGTATATGAAACCTTCCATCATGATATCCAGAAACTGCATTGTCCGAGATGCTTCTCTGGCATGCTAATTATAAATTTTACCGTTTGAGATCATGAAGATCGATTGGAATCGGGACTGGTGATCCTTTGATGGATTCTTATTTATGTAACGAATAGTTGCTAGGTCACACGAGGTGACTTTCGCGTTGAAAACCAGCTACAGAATCCTTCCTTCATGATATCCAATTCCATACACCCTGACTACTAACGGCGCCATTGCCACAACCGTTTTCGTGAAGGAAAACGGTTGTGGCAATGGGGAATTGGATATCATGAAGGAAGGATTCTGTAGCTGGTTTTCAATGCGAAAGTCACCTCGTGTGACCTAGCAACTATTCGTTACATAAATAAGAATCCATCAAAGGATCACCAGTCCCGATTCCAATCGATCTTCATGATCTCAAACGGTAAAATTTATAATAAGCATGCCAGAGAAGCATCTCGGACAATGCAGTTTCTGGATATCATGATGGAAGGTTTCATATACTGTGTGAAATCTGGTAATCCTGGATTCGTAGCCTAGCAGTCAAGAGCGCAAGCCAAGTACGGAGAGCGACAGCTCGAATCTCGGATAAGTCAAATTTCAAAAGGCGAAGAGTTGGTAGTCAGCCTTCTGACGAGCCCGGGGCTACCAACATGTGGCAAAAAGCGGGCGAAACGAAAACGGTTGTGGCAATGGCGCCGTTAGTAGTCAGGGTGTATGGAATTGGATATCATGAAGGAAGGATTCTGTAGCTGGTTTTCAACGCGAAAGTCACCTCGTGTGACCTAGCAACTATTCGTTACATAAATAAGAATCCATCAAAGGATCACCAGTCCCGATTCCAATCGATCTTCATGATCTCAAACGGTAAAATTTATAATTAGCATGCCAGAGAAGCATCTCGGACAATGCAGTTTCTGGATATCATGATGGAAGGTTTCATATACTGTGTGAAATCTGGTAATCCTGGATTCGTAGCCTAGCAGTCAAGAGCGCAAGCCAAGTACGGAGAGCGACAGCTCGAATCTCGGATAAGTCAAATTTCAAAAGGCGAAGAGTTGGTAGTCAGCCTTCTGACGAGCCCGGGGCTACCAACATGTGGCAAAAAGCGGGCGAAACGAAAACGGTTGTGGCAATGGCGCCGTTAGTAGTCAGGGTGTATGGAATTGGATATCATGAAGGAAGGATTCTGTAGCTGGTTTTCAACGCGAAAGTCACCTCGTGTGACCTAGCAACTATTCGTTATATATATATATATATATATATATATATATATATATATATATATATATATATATATATATATATATATATATATATATATATGTTTATCTTACGATTTACACCAGCACAAGCAAAATAGATTCAAAATTTTATTGAAAACGTTTCGCTCTTTGGAGCTTTGTCAATTGTATATAGTTATTTGTTAACAGCTTAGAATTTCAAACTAGTGATGATTAAATGATGCTAATTTACATACAGTCCAATCATTGCTCACTCGCAATGTATCATCAAAACAAAGCAGACTCAATCGATTTCCTACAAGATCAAATGTTTTGCATTTGCGACAAAGACTTAAAGATATTCACATTGGTTCTGATGATCTAAGGCATAAGATAAACAAAGCAAAATGGGCTCGAAAAACCGGTTCTGAAAACCGCAAAATTTTTAAAATGAATGATGATTATAGACGTGGTAATCAACGTTTCGGATTGATCTTTATATCAATATATTTTGAAGTAATATTTTAATTACTATTTAATAATCCATTCATGAGAGACATGTTCTTAATAATAGCCGAGATTCTTTAAGCCATATTATCATCAATGATCAAGGCTACTCAAATATTTGAATAGTATTTCTCAAATATTACAGAAATTCGTAAAATTTCATTATTTAATATATTATATTTTATATTATATGGTATGCATGAATGCTCATGCAAAAAAAATGTTTCTTGTAAATTTATATATGACATCTTTACGATATAAATTAAAAGTAGTTATAAATTAATAATAGATATAAATTAATAGTAGATATAATAATATAAAATAATTATAAATCTTCTATCAATTATAAATAATTGTTAGATTATTTATAATCTAACAATTATTTATAATCTAACAATTATTTTTGATAAATAAAAAATTAAAAAATTAAATAATAAACAATTGCTAAATAATTTTATACATCTATAAAATTGAAATTAAAAATAAAAATCAATTTTTATGAATTGACTAATAGATAACAAACTATGTATCAGAATAAAGATTAGATGTCATTAGGATGATGACCTCTAGGAACATAGCAAATTAAATAAGCTAACTGAGTCTACGTATTTTTTATTGCAAATTAAAAATAATGCAAAATAAAAGTTAAATAATAAAAAATTAATTACTAATAAATAATTGTTATTTTTATATAATTTATATCAACATGAATTATAAACTGAAATTAAAAATAAAAATCAATTTTTATGAATTGACTAATAGATAACAAACTATGTATCAGAATAAGGATTATAAGTCATCAGAAGGAACTGCTACGTTATAAGGTTACGGCCCCTAACTCCTCTACCCAACATAGCAGTTAGGCCAAATGCATGCTAATGATGTATTTCCTCTGATAAAACTATCTAGTATCTTATTCTAATACAAAGTATATTATTTATTATCCATCCATAAAAATAAACTTTATTTTTATGAATTGACTAATAAATAACAGACGTTGTATCAGAATAAGGATTAGAGGTCATCAGTAGGAACTGCTATGCTATCATGTTTCGGCCCCTATTCCTCAACCCAACATAGCAGCGGGGCCAAATACATGCTAATGATGTATTTTCTTAGATGAAATTTGCTTATATAATATCCTACAAATAATACAAAGTATATTTTTTATTACCATCCGTAAAAATTTCCGCTAATGATTTTAAATTTATTTTTAATATTATTTTGTTGATATTATATATATATATATATATATATATTATATATATATTTTACTATTTTCTGCTTGATGTTATTTTTATAGTAACCTAGTTTAAAATATGTATCTATTAAATTATTTAAATGATTTTGAAGAAAGCCAATATCATTACATATTGTTGCAATTCTTAAAATTTCATTATTTAATGTATTATATTTTATATTATATGGTATGCATGAATGCTCATGCAAAAATATGTTTCTTGTAAATTTAAATGTCATCTTTACGATATAAATTAATAGTAGTTTTAATTGATGTTAACAAAGTATAATATGTCTAATATAAGATTCATAAAAGGGAAAGGGGCATCCCTCTACCATTGCATTCGCTTAAATAACTGACTAAAATGCAGAAATCTTTTTTAAATCCGGTTGAAACCCCTTTATGGGGGCAACTTAAATTTCAAGTTAATTTCAAATGACAACCTAACCGATCCTCACTGTAGCCAGTGGCATTGCTGGGGGCACTGGAGTTCAAGCTGCAATATATTCAGGTGCTGCGGTGTCTGCTTTTATGCAAGCATGGAGCACTTAGCTGTTCGCACTTCAATCTCTGCTGTTCAAACTGCGGGTTGCCATACCCAGCGTGGTCCCGCAGATGCTCGAACTTCAAGACATACGAGAAAAGACACTTGAAGACGTTTGAGTTCCCCAAGCATGATCCTACTGGGTTCGATGACACTGTTAAAAGATTTGCTTTAGCGATGAATGTTGATGCAATCATAAAAATTACAGACCAACGCATTGCTGATAATATGAAATCAATTGGGGCCTTGTTTAGTAGACTGTCAGAGGCGGTGTCGACACCCCTGTAATCTAAAAGGCTTCAGTACAAAGTCATCGAAAAGGGCCTCTTCACGGAATAGCAAATCCCCACTTAGATTGCTGAAATAGGGCAAGAAGTGAAAGATCAATAATATTGGAAATGACTATATTGCCTCCAGCCAAGGAGAGGTCAATGGTCACGCTGTTAGGCCCGGACGGAGGAAGAACAACGTTCTCTCCTCTGGACCCAACTAGTGGGTTCTGCTATCCTTCTTAGTGACATCAATTGCATGGAATAGTGAAACTCGGAATGTTCTTCTGCCATGAGCCTTCTATATTGTCGATATGCAGATGCTATAGACCTCCAGGATACTAGATTTATTCGGTTCCCCCAGGGCATTACTTGATATACACCAAAGTACCTCAATACCCACTTTACTTCTTGCATAACCCTACCTCACTCATCTTTATCTCAAGGTTTTCTAACCTTTGTTAAGAGCTCTTAAAAATCTTCCTTCTATTAAACTATTCTTGACATGCCCTGTCTTGTTTATCAATAACACTTTAAAAAATGATAAACGCATCAGCATTGCCAATACTTATATTAGGCCGGGAGAGATTCAAAATAACCGTGACTTCCTGGATCGTATATTAGGAAGCAAAAATGTCATTTTAATTGCAGACTTTAACGACAGATCTGGTCGTTAGATTAACGCAGCACTCATCAGAGCTAGGAACGTATATCTTATTCATAAACCACCAGTCCCACTTTCATTCCACTACAGCGAATTCTCTCCTCGACATACTTCTACGTAATGAGATGTGGCTGCCAAAGCCCATTTGTACTGAGAAGTAGGGCCAACAACTGCCCACATCCATGACCAAATTCACTGGAGGTTAGAAGATGATACGCTATTGCGAAAGCGATTTCACTTTGATCCAATCAGAGTGGCCTGCGTCCAGGCAGCTATCCGACTCTTGCCTGTTGTAGGAGATGTGAGTCCGACGTGAATTAACTTTTTCCTATCTTTGCGGAAAGCTATCGCGGTACTTTCGAGCAGTATAAAGGTCGAATATTCAATCCCACTCCAGCAAAACTCAGAGCCCTAACAAAAATGCTACACCTTCCCAATCTAACTGTTTCCGTTAGACAGGCTCTCTCGAAAGAATACTAGAGCTCTAGATATAGATTCCAGCTGAGTAAGTATAAAACGGGCATTGCTCGTCCTAACACTTCTCAGTCTTCCGCTTGGATGATATTCACGAAGGAGGAATATGTCTGCTAGAGGAAGAGCTTTTGGTCAAATTCGTAATATAGGCCTTGATAAAGTTTCTGGGCGTTACTATCCTTAAATAATTACGGAGCCGCTAAATCTCCCTAACCAATCCCGCCTTAAAGTGACTCCAGGAGCAGAGATTTATCTGTTACAGATATTCTAGATTCCTGAGGACCACTTACATCACCTCCAGAACCCACGCACCACTTTATACTCGGGTATCTAAGCTTTTGACAGACAGTCAGAGAAAAGACGTCGCCATTACAATGCTGTTAGCCACCTCATCCGATGTTGACAGTATTAACATTATCTAGAGAATATTTTAATCGAAGAAAAATTGATTCAAAAACCAGCGGCTCATTTTGATTTAGAATTTCCTTATCTAAAAAAGATTTATTTTAACGTGGCAAATGTGTGCCAGCGCACGCTTACATGACCACAACAAAACAAAAATGTAAATCATGTGTCAAGAAGGTGTGAACGTAGGAGGTGTTTGAATATGATAAAGGAGGGAACGCGGCGAACGTCGAGAGGGAGTTGATTCCAGGCGAGTGAATCGGCGACGAGGAAGGATCGGAAACCGTAGTTGTTGGAGTAATTAGGAACGTGGAGTAAGAGGGTATGACGGAAACGCGGCGATAGCGAGGTGGGGCGAGTGTCGTCTAAGAAAGGAAGGTTGATGAACGATGGGGAGTCGACAGCGATGAGACGAAAAGTTACGAGAAGCCGGAGTTTGATGCGGATGTGGATGGTGGGCCAGGAGTGTTGGGCAAGATATGTGGATGTGTGGTTAAAGCAACGGAGACGAAAAAGCACTCAAATGGCGGAGTTGATTATTCATTGTAGGGGTAGGATTATGGATTTTTGAGAATTGGCGAAAAGGCTAAGGCAGTAATCAATTTTAGAGAAGATAAGCGATGAAATAAGAGACATACAATATAGGAAGTCGACAAGATGGCGGATATGGAGGATGTCACGGAGAATTAAGTCAGACGAGCGGACCTTGTCAAGGCGAAGGGTTTAAGGGAAAGGTGATCATCGAAATTGAAGCCTAAGAAAGTGGGATTGTGTATTATGGGGATGATCGATGAGGCAAAATATACAGTAGGAGGAGATATGTTTGGTTTACGGGGGAGGATCCACATTATTTTGGAATTGTCGAGGTTTAGAATGAGATGGAGATAAGAGAGACGTTTGTAGATATAAGAAATACAGTTGGAGGCAGGAACGCCGATATCGTGTATGCGATGTGCAGGTGCATGAGCCTAGATGATGATGTCATCGGCGTATTACATGATGTTAAAGGAGAAACGTTTAATAATTTGAGAGAGATCGCCAAGCAGAAGAGACAAAAGCATGGGACCAAGGACTGAATCTTGTGGGACCCCGCAAAATATAGGGATGTGAGGGGAGGATGATGGATTAGAACAGACGCGAAAGCAACGGTCGGATAGATATGAGGCAAACCATGCTACGGAGGAAGAAGAAAAGCCGTAATCATAACAAAGGCGGGAAAGGAGGACGGAGTGGTCGACAATGTCGAAGGCGGAGGAGAGGTCAATAGAGATGAGAACACTATATAGAGCCTTGTCTCGAGAAATGAGTAAGTCGTTGTAAACTTTCATGCAAGCGATTTCTGTGGAGTTATTAGAGCAAAAAGCGGATTGGAAAGAAGGGTACAGATTGAATGATGAGAGATAAGCGTTGATCTGTATTAAGATGAGGCGTTCTAAGAGCTTAGAAAGAGTTGCGAGTAATGAAATGAAGCGATAGCTGGAACTAAGTGAGGGGTCGAGCGACTGTTTCTTAAGGAGGGGACGAACGATTGCGGATTTCCAGTGTGAAGAGAAGATACGACTGTGGATGAACGAGTTAAACAAGGATGTTAGAAAAGGGGATATTGATGAGCATATGAATTAAAGTATGTGGGTAGGCATGGGATCGCAGGTGATGTTTTGTTGGACAAGGAAATGAGGACAGATGATACTTAGATAGATGAGACAGGGAAAATATGAAAGAGTTCCGGGAGGATGTGGCTTGGCGGGGCAGAGTGGGATAGGAAGAAGACTGGTGTTTTCGAGAGCAACGTAGATACTTTGGTCTAGAGAAATGACGAGTAATCATGGAGATTGATGTGGCAAGGCGAAATGGAGTGAGCGAGGATTGAATTAAAAGTATGCCAGAGAGTCTTAGAGTTAAATGAAGTGATGATTTTATGCTGCCAGAATGAGTTGCATTTGGTACGTAGTAGGTTGAGATGAGACCGGCGATGAGCAAGATATGTTTCACGGAAAGACGGAGTGATGGATCAGAAATCACGTCTGAGTGAGCGGTGATAGACTCAAAAAGCATGACAAGAGTCGACACCTTGAGAGTAGGCATTGGATGTCAAACCATGGGGCACGGTGCAAGCTACGGTATGGGTGAGGCTTCAAGGGCAAGAGATGATCGAGAATGGATGTGAGTTTATAGTGGAAAGGAAGGTAAGATCGTAAGGAGAGGAATATGTTATTGTGGGATAGGATATAGACGATTTGAGTAAGGCCGGGCGGTGAAGTGTGTCCTCATGATTTCTCCAAGGGCGATGTAGGATTGTAGGTGTGTGAGGAGGGTGTGGTTGTGAGTGAGATCAAGGGTGACGAGAAAGTGATCGGATAGACCAGTTTCGTAAATGGTGTGATGTGTAGGCAGCAAAACGATCGGGGACAGCGATGATGCCCCATAAAGGATATGTTTGGGGGCAGTGGATATGGGTTTTAGTTATAGTTGGATAGAATGTTGATGGACTGGATGGACTCGGTGAAAGAGGGGCGGTGGACGCGGATGTTGCCGTCGTCAAGAACGATTGAAAGGATGGAGGACAAAGAACAGTTGGACGGAAGGTCAGCGAGTTCGGTAAAAAATAAGGATGTAGGGTCTGATGAACCAGGACGGTATACAATGGCGAGATCTAGAGTGATCGGTTTAGAAGATCGACAAGTGATCAATTCAAAAGAGCAAGGTGTGAAAGGGGGAGTAATTTTGCGAATAGACGCGGGGTGACAGGCGAATGCGACAATGCCGCCATGATTAGATGATTTAGAAGGGGATGAGCTGAGTGGGTTTGCGGATTCGACTAATGAGCAACTGGCAGAGAGCAAACGGCCAATGCAGAGGTTGTGGGAATCTGAGTGCCAGGATTCTGTGCGGCAGAAGAGATCGATGGATTGCTTGGTGAAAACTTTGATGATGATATCGGATATATCGAGAATAGATCTAGTGTTGAGGAGGTCGTGGCGGAAACCGTATGTGATGGTGATAGAGGCTAGTGGAGAAGACACATAGGGGAGATGGAGCGTTATCGAATTTTTGAACGGGTGTGGACAACTTGAAAATTTCCGTTGATGTTTCGGATGGAGAGATGTTTTGCCGGTTTCTTCGCAAAGGCGTTTATAGATGAGGGCAGATGACAGTTGAACGTTTTTGGAGGGGGTGCGATTGGGAAAAATGCGAGTGGCTGAAGAGGACATGAGTTTGAATCGTTGGGAGAGGACACACGACGCGTGAGAGCGATGCTTTAAAACAATTTTTAGGAGAGGGGCTGGGAAGGATTGGATTGAGAAGATTTGTGCAGGCGGATGAATGCGATTGGAGAGATGTTGTTGAAAACGGATGGTTTATTCGCAAGAACAATCGTCGAGTTGATGGATCTGAATGCGGTAGCATCGTGGTCGATACGTGCTTGTTGAGATAAAGAGGTGGAAGGAGTTATATTAGTGACGATGACGCAATGATTACGTAAATAAGATTTGTTTAGGCGGATGAATGCGACCGGAGAGATGTTGTTGAAAATGGTTGGTTTATCCGCAGGAACAAGAGACGAGAGGATGGATCCTAATGCGGTAACATCGTGGTCGAGACGTGCTGGTTGAGATAAAGAGGTGGAAGGTGTGATTATTAGTGATGATGACGCAACGATCACGATTAGGAAAGCGTTTCCCTAAAGGAGGACGAGTAACGTGAGTTGGTAAGATCACGATAGTAGAGCTGGGAGTTGAGGGTATCAAGGGAGAAGGTTTAACAGCGGAATATAAAGAGGATTTATATAATATAGAGGGTAGTGCGCGATGTGAGGAAAGGTTATGAGAGGATGAATTGTGGAGGTTGGTGAGGTTATTTTGATTGAGGGATGTAGGTTATTGAGAAACGAGACAGAAGGGAAGATACCTGGTTGTCGGGAAGTGAAGACATGGGATTAGAAGTGCATGTGATGACAGGATTACTGGGTTGATAAAATGCATCAGAAACGACTGGTGTGATTTGAGTTGACACGTTGGAGATTGATATGATCTTATGGGAGAGGTCGCATATGAGTTTGTTGGTACAAAAGCCACATATGAAGTCTTCTTTAGACTTACAGTTGTTGCATGCTATTGTAGTCCAGACGCTGCAGTCGTGTGTCAAGCACTGTACTTGTAGTTGAGCACAGTTGGTGTCGGTCGTAGCTGTCTTCTTACGTCCTCCCATCAACGTCCTTGTGTGTTTAAACTGTTAAATTTGCTATTGATTGAAATGATTGGGTTTACAGCGAGCGGAACTGTAATTTCCTCTGTAATTTGTTTTAATAATTAGAGAGGTTAAATCTGAAAATTCCGCGAGCGGAGCGAGCGGAAATGGATTGATCCAGAATCGGATTGATCTGGAATCGGAGGAACTGGATTGATCTGAAACTGGATTGATCTGAAACTGGATTGATCTGGAACTGGATTGATCTGGAACTGGATTGATCTGGAACTGGATTGATCTGGAACTGGATTGATCTGGAACTGGATTGATATGGAACTGGATTGATCTGGAACTGGATTGATCTGGAACTGGATTGATCTGGAACTGGATTGATCTGGAACTGGATTGATCTGGAACTGGATTGATCTGGAACTGGATTGATCTGGAACTGATTGACCTGGAACTGAATTAATCTGGAGCTGGATTGATCTGGAAATGGATGGATCTGGAAATGGATGGATCTGGAACTTGATTGATCTGAAACTTGATTGATCTGGAGCTGGATTGATCTGGAACTTGATTGATCTGGAACTGGATTGATCTGGAACTGGTTTGATATGGAACTGGTTTGATATGGAACTTGATTGATATGGAACTTGATTGATATGGAACTTGATTGATCTGGAACTTGATTGATCTGGAACTTGATTGATCTGGAACTTGATTGATTTGGAACTGGATTGATCTGGAACTGGATTGATCTGGAACTGGATTGATCTGGAACTGGATTGATCTGGAACTGGATTGATCTGGAACTGGATTGATCTGGAACTGGATTGATCTGGAACTGGATTGATCTGGAACTGGATTGATCTGGAATTGGATTGATCTGGAACTGGATTGATCTGGAACTGAATTGATCTGGAACTGGATTGATCTGGAACTGGATTGATCTGGAACTGGATTGATCTGGAACTGGATTGATCTGGAATTGGATTGATCTGGAACTGGATTTATTGTAAGAATTTTGTATTAATCAAGACAATTTTTTATCTCTATCTACAAACAAGCGCGTACGTGTAGAATCCACGACCATCTATGTATGCATAAGTTAATCCCTCCAAGTTTACATTGGTTTGTCCAAAAGTCTCTGCTCGTTCAGCAATTGGTGAAGTTCATTGGTTTTGTCAAGATAACAATAATCAACTCACTATAGCTGTTTTTATTTACTTTTCCGCGGCATTTAACTGCATATCCATTCCTTTGTCATCTCTTCTATCAGATCCCTCGGGTTGCCCGCGAGAATCGCTTCTCGCAGATGGTTGTCTTTAATGGCGCCCCTGTTACAACGAAAAAACTAAAAATACGAGCACTATCAATTCTTTCCTATTGTATGCAGAATAAACCACTCACAGTATTCACATATCGAATAAGATACCTCGGGTTTATCATTACCGTTAAAGTGTCCAGAAAAGAGCTAGATCGGCCCCAACATATGTCATTAAGAGTAACTGTTCATGTGCGCATTTGGTGCACCTGGACAATCTCAAGATTTGTCTACTTTTATAGAGGACGTTTCCCAGAGCAAAGACTAAAGTATATAAATCTCCTGATCTCGCGATTACCTACCACTGTTCGCCTCAAATGAACTCTTAGGTGTGTAAAAGACCATTAGTGGTTGAGCCGGAAGGCGGCGCTTTGTTGTAAGCTGGAGTGGTCCGACCCCCAGCCGTATATAGAAGACTATAGACACACACTAAATAATTTAACGCTGATTATTTTCTATTTTCGGTGTTTTGTTGTCCGACTTGTTTAACTAATGTATGTTTGTATCTAAGAAAATATTCATGCTTACAAAGTTTTGCCTACTCTAATCGCTTATCGATTGTCAAAGTATCGTGATTGTCTTCTACCCCGAGAACAATTTGGATTCCGACCTAACCGATCAACGGTGGATGCGATCAAAGTGTTTCGAAATCAGGTTTTAGCGCAGTTTAAACGTAAGAGCTCATTGTTTGGAATTTTTGTTGATTTAAAACAAGACATTGATGCCGTTGATCGAGAAATTCTTACTCGTAAACTGTTCTTTGATTTCCGAATATATGGCCGTTTATTCAAACTCATTGACAACATACTTGGTGCTTACTCATTAAAAGTCTTCGACTTGATTACTTTATCGGACACTATAGTAACCACTCGCGGCGTGATGAAAAGAGATCCGCTTAGTCCCATCTATTTTTATTTTTGTTCACGACTTACCTTTCCACCTTCAAAATAAATGCAAATCAATAACTTCTGCACTGTACTCCGACGATTTAGGAATTTTATCAAAAGACTTGACGACTGCCTAATGTTCTGCAATTGCGTACGGACTGTATTGATAATCATCTTAAAGTTAACATCCAAAAAACTAGAGTGGTTAAATTTCGAAAAAGGTAGATTGTGCTCAAATTATAAAATGACTCTAAACAACCAGAACATTGAGTTTAGCAAGAACTATACATACTTAGTAGTTTTGTTAACCAGCAGATGGTCGTTCACTTTCCACCTCGAAATTAAGCGTACGAAAATTGTCATAGCCACTTCACAAATCAGGTCTCTTATAAAACTTTCATTTAACAGCTCCCTCAACTATTTTCACATTATGTTATTACCTATTTAGTCATACGCTCATTCTGCGATCTGGACAGATCTTACGTCAGCCAATTTTGCGCAGATAGACCTAATGTAAGGGCAGATTCATTAAACATGTTGTAGGAAGTTCACCGAAATGCTTTACCACCGCCGTGTATATTTTATCGATAGTACTTTCTCAAACTTTCTTCGCCCGGTATTAGGCCCATCACAAATAGAGCGGTTTCTTTAAAATAATACAAATTTCATAGAAAAAGTAAATAGTCTCGATCCTTAAATATTCTCTTCGCCAGTTTATACCCAGTTGAATTGAAGGTATTTATGTTCCTCTAAACAGCCTCTCGTGTGGAGAATTTCAATTTAGAAATATCACGACAAGTACAGTCGTACCCGCATTCTTGACCAGTCATGTGTATATTTCGTCTGTCACGAATCGTGCAAGTTTTTATTACAAGCATTTGACTGTTAAATTAAACATTAAGCATTTGAGTGTCATCGAATGTGAACTTAGCATTCGCCTGACAACTAAAAATACCTGACGCTTGGGAACTAATCCGGTGGACTAATGTTTTAATATTTGACAATGTTTTTATACATATTTTGTTTGCCCAAGCCGAGAGGTGGGGATGCTTAGATAAATACTCTTCATTATTACGTTTGCCTACAAAATCATTACTTTTGAATTAATAAATATCGTGACTTAAATACTGACTCTGATAACCTTTGTATAAAATACACTCAACCACTGCACTATTCCGTTTTTGTCAGTTCACGTTAACAATGTTTTGATTGGTACCCATTAGTTACCCCTATACAATTCATATATCCTCTGTTAATTCTTATTTTAATTATAAAACATGTTACCATTATCAGTATATTTTTATTATTGTACAACTGCCGATGGGCAGTGGCTCGTTTAAATGGATATATGACGTTAGAAAGGAAAAAACAAGAATGTGAACCTAATCAAGTTAGAATTGCTACATGAGCGAAAGACTATTCAAAGTGCGTCTGAATTTTCGGATGTTGTGCCATTTCCAATATACAGTCTATTGTTTTCTAAGATCAACAATTTCCTCATTTTTGGATTTCTCCTCTAAATCCTTTATTATTTCTCTCCAGCGCCTTGTGAATACAGCCATGCGTATGCATTTTCGCCTTCGCCGTTTTGATCACATTTTCTCTTTCATCTCTAAACTTAACTGTTTAACAATGGAAAACCGCATTCTATTCGGTATCCTTTGTATTACCTAGTGACTCCTTTCCTCAAACTCGTCTTCTTATTTGCATCTTTTTACACTTATTGTATCCAGACTTATATCCATAAATCTTCTTTAATGTTACTATCTTCTCTGTGTTCCGTCATTTTCCTCAAATTGTAGTCATCATTTCTTTTTTATCTACGCTTTTCTTCTCTGGAATAAACTGCCTTCCGCCATTCGCTCAACCGCCCTATTTCCGTCCTTCAAACACGTTATCCGCTCTATTTTGTCCCTTAATATGTGACTTTAATTATTCACACTATTTTAAACTCTCTCTCACACACGAACACCTATTGACATTGATTATACTTTCGTTTGTTGTATGTTTTCATTTTTGTTGTAAAACTTTTAACTTGTAATTTAGTGGACTTGTAAGTGCACGTATATCCACAACAGCCACTTCAAAAAACCTGTACTATTAACCGGGATCATATTCTAACTATTTATTGTTTAATCTATGATATCTCGATATAGTCGATATCATATCGGCTAATTTATTTTGAAGTGCAATATATGTTATATGATCAGGATATGAAACAGTTTTGAAATGTAATTTGAGTAGCTTATGAAGAATGTCTTTGTTGTTAAATTCAATGTTAAAGATAGCTACGTATGGTCGCATGTGATGTTGGAGAAATTGACAAGAAGAAGATGGAAAAGAATTGGTCCGAGGACGGAACCATAAGGAACGCCAAAAGAGAGAGAGGATAAAGTGTAGAGAACGACGCATTGGAATAGACACGGAACGATTGTTCAGAGATATAAGCGGTATGTTAAAGTCTCATAGTAAGATTAGTCCTAGTAAGATTACGAAGACGAATTCATATAATTCGTCGAAAACAAATGTATATAGAAAACCAAGTAGTCCAAAAACGCATCTGCATCCGTCAAGTGCTCATTTAATTAAAAACTTGTATAATTCTAATAATCTGTGGTCCCGCCAAAACAAAAATGAACACTAAGCTATAGGAACAAAGGAAAATCAAATCAAAACGAAAGGAATTATTCAATATTTAAATGGCAACTGCCATCATCAGGATAAAAAGAAAATTGTTACAGATTTATAAGTGTAAATACGGACTTTAATTTCAGGAAGTGAACAAATCATGTGTAAACGATGTGTCAAAATCTAGAAACAGTCAAGTTGCTACATACATATTCCCTCATCACAGGCACTAAAATCACTTTCACATAATGTTAAAGGGTCATTAACGGAGATTTAAAGGCAATTATGTAAAAACAATCAACGACTTTGAATTGCATTTAAATCATCAATTACAATATGCAAAAAATAATACGATCCAATTTTAGGAAACGAAACGACATTAGATATATGGGAGTTGCAATAAATATATGTAATGAGAAAAGGAGAGACGTTGAGCACTCCCCTTGATAAGGACGGAACGGGTTTAATCCCGACACATGTCACTTAGACTGGGCAGTCAGTGGCGGTTTTGTGTAATTACTTATAATAAACCGCGCACAAAATATTGCAAAAACGAAATTTTCGCTGATACAATAGTAAGTACAAACACCGAGATAGAGTACGAATTAATTGGTACCACTTCGTGCGCATCTGTAGGTAATGTCTATTTAGCTACTTGTAAAATATGTAATATGCAATATGTTGGAGAAACGAAATTAAGCATGAACTTAAGGTTAAATACCAGAATATTAGACATAAGAAACTTACACACAGTGATGATATTATGCACCATTGTAGAATTGTGCATTCATTAGATCGTGATGAATTTGAATACGTTATCATAAAGGATAATATAAAAGATACAAACACCAGGAAGAAGACAGGTCAGAAATTTTTTATTCTCACTTATGACAGGCGAGATACATCATGGATTGAACATTAAACACATCTACAAATAGGACTGACATAACTTTAATATTTGCTTTATTTTTCTCTTCTCATTGTGCTCTCTCTTTATATTGAAACAAACGTAATTTAACGCTTCGCTCAGCGAGCGAAATGTTAAATTACTGAATTAATGAATTAATTGCTTTGCAAGCAGAAATATATATAATAAAATTATATAAATTATAACTTGTAAATTAATACCTTGATTGTCGAGAAACGCCGTACACCAAATCGTGGACGCAATTCGGGAGAGTTTGGAGATGCTGGATTATGAACGTGTAATGAATGTGGCCCGATTTAAATTCACATTTGAAGGAGTGTATATATCTTTTATATATAATTACATATTTTATAATTATATATTATAATTATATAATTATCATCTCTCATTCTTCTACATTTCGATATATATAAAACATTGTCCAAGATACGAGATAAGTAACCAATTCGGATATACCCTTTTCCAGTGAATTGCGTTTATGTATACCATTTGTATCAATAAGAGCAATACCTATAATTACGAATTTAAAAGTCATCATTATACTATATATTGTTTATGAAAATGTAATCCTCTGTTTCTGTTTGTGAATATTAAGGTTGTTGAGATACTATTTTAAAGAATGTTACATTGATGAAAACACCATAGCAGATATCAGTAATTTTCACCAATTACATCTCAAGCTACATTTAATAAAAATGAGGGACTCAGTTATACTTTTGTTGTGAATTGAATTTATGCCGTCGCAATAATCCAGATGTCTTTTTATATAAATCAATATATTTATACTCATTCAAAACTAAATTATTAATGCTTATATTTTGTTTCGATATATCGAAACAAGTATATGTTTCGATGCATTGATGATATATGTGAATTTAATAATTCTAATAATTTTTATTCAATTAGTGAACAAATTTATCCAAAAAGCCTTGTTCTTAGCAAAACCAATATTGATGATAAAGAAGGTGTATATCTAGATATGAACATTAAATTAACATTAACTAAAACTACTATTAATTTATATCGTCAAGATGACATATTTAAATTTACAAGAAACATATTTTTGCATGAGCATTCATGCGTACCATATAATATAAAATATAATACATTAAATAATGAAATTTTAAGAATTGCAACAATTTCTAAATCATTTAAATAATATAATAGATGCATATTTTAAACTAGGTTACTATAAAAATAACATCAAGCAGAAAATAGTAAAATATATAAATCAACACAATAATATAAAGAATAAATTTAAACTCTTAAGTGGCAAATTTTTATGGATGGATAATAAATAATATACTTTGTATTAGAATAAGATACTAGATAGTTAAAGATAATATATTAAATAATGAAATTTTACGAATTTCTGTAATATTTAGAAATACTATTCAAATATTTGAGTAGCCTTGATCATTGATGATAATATGGCTTAAAGAATCTCGGCTATTATTAAGAACATGTCTCTCATGAATGAATTACGGACTCAACATCGTTTTTGTTAAAACGAAGATGGTTACTGCGAACGTAATGCAAGAGCCTTGTGATTCCAGGGTGACATAAGCTTTCGTATATAGCGCTGTGCGATAATTAGCTACTACTAATCGATGTTAATGTGTTCTACGTTCTTAAAAACAAATCGGCCGCCAGGTTTTTGGTTCTGAGTCGATACACTATGTCGTATTAGAGAGGAGATAAGTCAAGTCCCTAGCGAGAAATTTTCTCGTTTTTAGTCTTATTATTGCGAAACATAAATGCTACTGAACATACATTGCTCAGTGATTCTTAGGCTACTATTAATTTATATCGACTATTAATTTATATCTACTATTAATTTATATCTACTATTAATTTATAACTACTATTAATTTATATCGTCAAGATGACATATTTAAATTTACAAGAAACATATTTTTGCATGAGCATTCATGCGTACCATATAATATAAAATATAATACATTAAATAATGAAATTTTAAGAATTGCAACAATATGTAATGATATTGGCTTTCTTCAAAATCATTTAAATAATTTAATAGATACATATTTTAAACTAGGTTACTATAAAAATAACATCAAGCAGAAAATAGATACACTAGATAATCAAATTTCATCAGAGGAAATACGTCATTAGCATGTATTTATTCGCGCAGCTTTGTTGGGTCGATTAATAGGGGCGAAACCTGACAGCATAGCAGTTCCTCCTGATGACCTCTAATCCTTATTCTGATACATAGTTTGTTATCTATTAGTCAATTCATAAAAATTGATTTTTATTTTTAATTTCAGTTTATAATTCATCTTGATGTAAATTATTTAAATTTTTATAACAATTATTTATTATTAATTAATTTTTTATTATTTAACTATTTTACTTTTATTTTGCATTATTTTTAATTTGCAATAAAAAATACGTAGACTCAGTTAGCTTATTTAATTTGCTATGTTCCTATATAGATGTATACCGAATATCTGTATCCACATATACTAGGAGATCGCAAAGCAACACATGCAGCTAGAAAGTTGTGAGTTCACACGTATATTTGGGAACTATATTTGGCTACCTTTCACATATTGGATCCAAAATACTACTAGTAAGACATCATGTTTACAGAGCTGTAAACAATTATAAGCAATTGATTTAAGTATTTGAATTAAAATTCACGCAATTTAAATCCAAAGTTTGAGGAGTATTTTGGGACATGGTAGAATAGCGTTAAGATAGAGAGAGGTTGTCGGAAAAGGTCGATCGAAAGATAGAAAGTTGTGAAAAAGAGGGTTAATTTGGCAAAGACTATAGGTGAAACAAAGTAAACGAAAATGGATACGCTGGGAAATATTAAACCCGTGAAGTTTAAAAAGTGGATGGAGATATGGTCAAACCGACGATGACGGAAAATAAAACGAACTCTAATTGATGAGAAAAATAGTGTTTTTGAAGGAATTATTGAATGTGGTGAGACATTATTCAATCTTAGCAAATATATGCCGGAGATAGGGGTGAGGGTTGTTCGGAAATCTACTATTCTACGAACGCGTTGAAGGTGCCCGGTGAGTGTGTTGGATAAGCGAACTTTATGACTAGCAAAAGAAGTAAAGTTGTTGTCAAAATGAATACCAATAAAGTTTAGATAAAACTACAGCAATAGATTTCGAGTTTTAAAAAACGATGAATTGATTTGGATCGATTTGTGAAGGTTTCAAAGAACTTTGGACTTTCCGGAATTTAAAAATAAAGGAATAGAAAATATTATGAAACTGAAGAATTAAATTAGTTAACGTAAGAGTTATGTCAGTGATGTGGTCAATATTCGCATTGCCATAAAGAAGACCTGTCTGCATACTGAATTATATAAAAGTTATGCTAAGTAGTGAGTTTGAATAAATCAGGAGAGTGCAAGAAGTGGGCGAAACACGGATTCTTAGCAAACTCCATGTATCATAAAGATTGAGATGTTCATGAGGAGTTTGAAAAGTCAGAAAATATACGATTAGAAAGATATAAAGCCAACCACTGAACTATTCTGGAGAAGCCGTAATCTTGTCAATGAATACAGAGTGGGATGGAGTGAAATGTCAAAGGATGAAGAAAAATCAAAAAGCGGCAAAGTTTTGTTTTATCAGGGATAGGTTCAGATCGAAAACTTAAAGCTATAAGAAGACTGAATGAAGTCTTCATTAAGAAGACTTCTTAATAAAGACTTACAATTAGTTATAAATTAGCTGAGATAAAAAATAATGTAAAGTTTATGGGAAATAATGAGGTGGGATAAATCACCTTGAAGTAGAGTGAAAATATGTGGACCAAATACGGATCATTGGGGTACTTTATTTGTCAGTGAAGACGGATATCGGTAAGAAGAATTGCATTTAAAGTTAGTTATTGCTTTTACGTAAATAGCAAAATATTTATTATAAAAAGGATCTTGTAAGAAAATTACCACAAAAATGACAAGTCGCTACTGCGAAAATGGCAAAAATCCAACGGTATGTTAATGAATATTTATATCGTGACCAACGAGATATGTTTAGGACAGAGTGACTCGAAATGTGATCTGTAAGTATAAAGTAAATGTATTTGTTATATCAATGAGTTTATTACTATCTGCGAATAAGTCGAAGGATGAAGTCGAAAGAGTAAGTTGTTCTTAAATTGCTCATAATTCAAGTGTATTTTAACGACAATTTTGAATTGTTGATGTTGGATGGTAAATTACCTCTTAAATTATTATTTTAGTAAATAATGTTAATAATTATATATACTTTCTACTAGTGAATAATGTTAATAATTATATATACTTTCTACTAATATATAATTATATTTATTGTATATATTTGTTAGATCAATCAACTTAGTCCACGTGCTTTGTACTTTGTAAATTTAAAAATAAATATTTTAATCTTAAGATTTTCTATAATTTAGATTTTTATATGGTGATAATTTTCTAAAATTCAATTTTTGTATCAGAAATTTTACAAGGAGTAATATATGCTATCAGGTTTCAGCCTCTATTCCTTCCCAATGGCAATATCAATGGCAATTAATATTGTCATTGATATCAATTGATACATTGCCATGTATCAATTGCCATTGATATATTTTGAATATATTGGCAATGATGTATTTTCTCCGATGAAATTTGATTATCTAAGACGGGATAAGATCTTAAAATAAATTATTTATTATTTATAAGAAATTATGTTATTGTCAAGAGATTGACTAAAATCGAATTTATCAATTCAATTGTGTATTTTTTTACTGTGGTGTATATTCACCTGGTAGAAAGGTAAAAATAGTTTTTTATTTCACGAATTTTCGACTGTTGTGATAATACAGTTCAAGTTTTCAATTTGTTTTATCGTAATAATGAGTTTTATATACGACCATCTGAACACGGAAGAAACCAACACAAACTATTTTGTATATCTATATGACCAATTTTCAATTATCCTTAATCCTTCCATTGTAAACGGTTATTCTTAATGTGAATGATGTTCTTGATTATACGTCATGACATACTATACTCTTTGTCTAAGACTAACGTTACAAAACTATGGTGTGCAGTTAAAGCTAAACCAATGATTGACTATTGCCGAGGATGTATCTCCTTTTTAAAAATTATATTTGTGTTGCTTTAATTTTGTCGCCATACTATGTTTCGTTTGTCCATAATATTTGGCTGGACAAATATGACATGGAATTTCGTATGTGATGTTATTAGATTCAAACACTCTCTACTTATCATTAAACACGCATGCTAAATTCGCTTTCTTTGTTATGGTAGAGTCTAGAATTAGCCAGAAAGTTGGTTTTAAGAAGTTGATTATTTTTGAATAATAAGTTACTATATAACTTAAAATGTCAATCGTTTCGCATAAAAATTTATATTTCATTCGTAATTTAATAAATAAATTTTATTTCAATCTTAGAATACAGACATTGTGATCATAACGGTAATCTTTATACTTCTGCTTAGCCATCGAATATAATGTAGTATTTCGTGAATCTGCAAACGATAAACCAATATTAAGGAACATGGTTAATATCAATGGTTGCTTCCTTAATTGAGGTTACCCCACCTCCAAATTGGTTCATTATTAATTTTTTTGCTGCTATGTTGTGTCTAGGACTAGGGGCCGAAACCTGTCAGCATAGCAGTTCCTCCTGATGAGCTCTAATCCTTATTCTGATAATTTAATAGATACATATTTTAAACTAAGTTACTATAAAAATAACATCAAACAGAAAATAGTAAAATATATAAACACAACACAATGATATTAAAAATAAATTTGAAATCATTAGCGGCAATTTTTTACGGATGGTAATAAAAAATATACTTTGTATTATAATAAGATAAATTAAATTTATGATTTAAAATTAAATCCTATTAAATTAATTACATTTCTGATTTCAAATAAAGTTAGCGTTGGTAGGAGAATGTGCAACCATTAATTTGAAAACCTACCCGTTTTTTCTAATGATTATTATAATCAAACTAGTCCTCTATAGTTTATTTCCTATTTTTAAGTTGATATACCTGTGCAGTCGTTGCTACCACGAAACTTTTTATGACTATTTTATTCTGCATGCTGATTTTATCTGCTCGCTGATTTTTTCTAATATAATTTGTATGATAATCAAATTTCATCAAAGGAAATACGTCATTAGCGCGTATTTGGCCCCGCTGCTATGTTGGGTAGAGGAATTTGGGCCGAAATATGATAACATAGCATTTCCTCCTGATGACCTATGATTTTCTTTCTGATAAGTCGTCTGTTATTTATTAGTCAATTCATTAAAATTGACTTTCATTTTAAATTTTAAATTGCAACTTGATATAAATTATAAAAAATCTTATAAGAATTATTTATAATTATTTATTATTTAGTTATTAAATTACGATTTAGCATAAATATTTTTTAAAATTTTATATTAAATACTTAACTCAGTTTACTGATTTTTATTATATAATAATGGTAGTATAATATTATATTAAATGAATGTTATTATGATGTTATTATGATGTTATCATAACAAAAACTTTTTATTATATAAAATCATATTAAATGTGTTATTGAGTATGTATTTTCACAATTGCATTTTGGATGTAGCTGTCTTCGTCTGCTATTTTTATTGTAAGAAGGAAAAAATCATGACTTTCTTATAAAAAAGGTTTAATAACCAAACTAAATTAAATATTCAATCACTATACTTGAGGTTTGCTATTTTTGCAGTTCATAAAGCAGGTCTATAAATTTATCTAACAAGTTATTTTGGTCCTTTATATTGAGTCAATGCTTTTATATTTGATGAGAGATTACTAGAGAGATGAAATATATGTAATACGCAAACAGTTTTTCTTCAATAGAGAAACATTACCCTTTATGAATCATCCACTGCATGATTATTTTTTATAAAAATGTCGTTGTGTACTCCAGCAACACGCATTCTGAGCGTATGAGTAAAATAGTAGAGTAAAACTGCTATATATTTGAAATCGGTTTCTTTATACAGAGAGTTTGGAAATTATGATGACTGCATTTTTACTACTAACAGGTATAATCGCATTTCAAATTAGCGAGCAATCGAGCCCTAATCGGCATTTTCAAATAGTAAAACCTTCTCAGAAATGTACTAATGAAAATGAGGCAAAATATTGGCTAAGCAAAGATTCAGAATGCACGATATGTTCGTGCACAGATGTTGGATCATTCTCCTGCTCTTCAATAGAGTGTCTTATGGATTTGAAATGTCCGGAAGGCCAGGAACTCGTATCGGAAGGGTGCTGCGCGTATTGTAAATCGATCAAAGAAGATAATGTCAAGCATTATTGCGTTTTACCGCAAACTAATGACATGGTATCGCAAAATTCAATTATTACCAGAAGTTGGTTTGGCTTAAATATGGTTTGTACTGGACATGGAAGTTATTTAAGGATTTATCGAAGCTGCTTTAGCATCTATGTGATGTGGTGGTGCTGTGCATTCGTAATGATTGTAATTATTTTCGGAATAATATGTATGTGGAGAATGATACGAGCTCTCAGAATCTACTATAACTATTTTTATTATTATAGTATGACTTTTTACTTTTTTATGTATTTGTTTGATTTTGTGGATAACATTTTTGATTTAAAAAATAAAAATAACAAAAATAAAAAAAAATAAAAAAATAATTAAAAAAGTTATTTTTTTTCTTATTATTACAATTATTATTAGACGAGCTATCAGATCGTCCAGCTTTCAGATCAAAGCACGCAGGGCGACCCCTTCGCGATAGTTGCATACGCAGCTGCCTAACTTCCGCTCATTCGAGATTTAGAACATAGAATTCCCGAGATAATACATCAGTGATACGCGGACGATGGCACATGCGTTGGATCCTACGAACATTTGGTTTCCATATGGAATACCCTGCAAGAAATAAGTCATGGTTTTGGATATTACATCAATCCATCGAAATGCACTCTCCTCATTCACCCAACAAATAGACTTAAAAAGGCAATAGTCTTTAGGCAATATAATGTTCAAGTTGTGACAACAGGGGTGAAGATACTCGCTAGCTCCATAGGTCAATCAGACTACATCGAAGAAATGGTTAAGAAGACTGCAGATGATTAGATACAAGAGATCAAATTATTAACAGATATAGCTGTCATAGCTAGCCACTCAGCTTTCATACTGCTCATCAAGAGTCTACAGTTCAGATGGGTACACTTAAAAAGAACAACTCTAATTGATTCGCAATGCCTAGAAGAACTAGATTCATTATTATTTAGAGATCTATTGCCACAGTTAATCGGGCAAAGTAATTTACACTCGAAATGGGATATAATTGTTCAGCTACCAATTAAACTAGGGAGCTTGGAATAAATAAATCTAGCTCAAATAGGTCACAAGAATACAACTTTTCATTACGAATGTGTGCACCTATTAACGACCTCGATTGCTCACAATGGGAAATTAGTCAAACCAAAATTGCCCTGCAATTGAAGGAAGAAAAACAATTGCGATACAAGGAAATGCAAATGCAGTTATTTGACGAACTAACAAGAATAGAAAAGGAGAATATAAAACATATAACTAATAATTCTGGAACCTCGTTATGGCTCAGCACTTTTCCTGTTACAAAAGCTGGTCGATACTTATCGAAGCAACAATTTCAAGACACGATATAAGAGAGACATTGATGGGAACCACTAAACACCCCGTCCAAATTTATTTGTGAACAGAACTTCAACATTGCACACGCACTATCATATCAAGTTGGTGGAATACCTTTCATACGACATAACACAATAAGAGACAAGATCGCATTAGCACTTCGTGATATGTGTGCCAATGTTGTTATTGAGCCGTTACTCCCGCCAGTTCAGGATTTAATGCTATTTGATAACATCAGTACAACCACAGAGAGGTCGGCTCGACTAGACATAGCATGCAATAATCTATTGGAACAACGACGGATCGGTGCTTCATGGACGTTTGTGTTTTTAACCCGCTTGCCCATCGTATTCCTAACGGATGAACGATTCGCATAATTATTATGAGAATAGAAAACGAGCCAGATATGTTGAACGAGTGGCAAAAATTGAGTCTTCCGGATTTCACCCTCTCACATTTTCTGCGCTCGGAAACATAGGTCCTAATGCAGAAAGAGTATCACAACAGATCGCACGCCAACAGGCGGTTAAACACAATACACCATATCATGAATGCATCACTTACCTTAGAAGCAACATCTCATTTATCCTCGCAAAATGTGTATCGTCGGCGATTCGACGAGCATCCGTAAGAAACCTCAACCATCACGCGAATCCACTCAATGATTCGCCAAACCTACATTAATCCTAATGTTTTGAAATAACAACTCGGTTAAGGCATATTTGAAGGTACATACACATTTGTAAAATTGATCAGTAACTACTTACAATATAATATAGATGCAATATAGTATACATACAATACAATACTACAATCAACGCAAGCAACAATCAAACAACGAATTGTTATTACGACGCAAGCAACGATTGAACAACGAATTATTATTACGACGCAAGCAACGATCGAACATCAATTTCGATTTGGATTTGCAAATTTCGATTTAGACTTACAGATTTCGATTTGGACTTGCAGATTTTGATTTAATAAAACTGCATTGAATTAATGTCTCTACGTTGTTGCAGTTGCAACGAAGGATCGGCAGTGTGCAGAAGTTGTGTTTGCTCGAAGACAGGTAGGTTCTGTACTAATTGTTCAGCACAAAGATGTACAAATCGAGCTCAGGTTACATCAAACACGGACAGACTTCATTCTAACTCTAACACCCAATCTCAGATACCGATTAGTAGTAAATTGCCTAGCTCAACACCTTCTGAAGATTCAAGTAGGTTCGTATCATTTGAATCAAAGTGATAATTAAAACTGAAATTAAAGCTGAAAACTGTGATATCTATACAGTAATAAAAACTCCCTCTTGTCTTACTCGTGACTTCTTTATGCGTGACTTCTATTGTGGCTCTTGCACCTCTGTACGTTTCGGAACCCACGAAAAGGCGATTAACTCTTTAAGTAGTGAGTCTAGAGCTGAAGTCTTAGATTCATCAGTTTAGTTCACAATCTAGCAGTGTCTCTCAAAAACACAAGATCAATGATAATGTAGATTCTCACCCTCCCACCTGGGCGAAAGTAGCGAGTAAGAATATTAGTTCAGAAATCACTGGCGCAGTTTTAGCGTGTTAATCCGCAATCAAGAGAGGAGCTTTGAATGTAGAGATATCACGTACAATTGAACGGGAGAATAGGCGTTTTTCAACAGTTGTTATCAAAAATCTACCCGTTTCAGATGATTACCGAAAATTTGTTAAGAAAATGATATCCCTCATTAGTTGCGCGGACAACACCACACTTCTTTAACTCCTTCCCTTACCAGCCAATCACGATAGATACCCTCCATGGCTGTTGGTAATCGCTAACCCATCGTTCATAAACCTTATTTTATTGAATGCTCCCTCCCTTCGGCACCATGAAGATTATTCTAAAGATTTTATTAAGCCGTATCTATCTGTAGCAAAACGAGATGCGGAAAAACCTCTTCGCGCCGAGCTTATTAAGCGAAGGATCGATGAGACAAAAATCGTTTCAGTTTCGACAAAACAGAATTGTTCAAGTCCATATTGTTCCTCATAATCCGATTAGTTCGGAAATCTACCACGTTGAGCTGCGATGTGGAGACCCTTCTTCAACCATGGAATCGTCACATCTCTGCCCATTTACTCCTATATGACTAGAACATGGTGTCGCGGTGAAGCCCAACATTGTTGGTCTACACGCGACCACTTCACAGGCTCCTAACCATAGTTCTGATTCCGCCTCAATTGTGAAGGTTTTGGTTTTTAATGCAGAAGGTCTTGATAAGATTTTATCTGATTGATTTGACTCTTTTTTAAGAGGATATAACATCATAGTATTAACAGAGACATTTTTCTGTAATCCGATATCCATAAAAGGTTTTTACGTATTTGAAAAAAAGCAATAACCCCTATTCGAGGTCGTCCCATAGGAGGCATCGTAGTGGGTGTTAAGCCAATCATTTCAACCTGGTATGGGAGCTCCAGTGATTTTAGCGTTATCGTTCATACCCCACATGTTTCAATCGCGGGTTGTTATTTCCATCCAACTATTGATGTTTCTGACATTAACATTAATTTTGTAGGTATCATAGGCTCTCTACCAGAAAATCACCCTATAATTATAGCATGTAACTTTAATGTCAATGTAAGTAGTCCATTGTCGGACTACTACTTGGGGCTTTACAATTCTATTTTGTATGGGTGTCCTATTCCTAAGTCCTGGAAAGAAGCGACCATAAAAAGTTATGTATAAAGTCAAAACAGATCCTTTATCTACGAACTCGTATCGAGGAATAGCCTGAACAAATCATGCCTATAAACTATTGACTTCGATAGTTCACCGTCGTATTATGCGATCATCTGGTTCACGTATAGCGAATGAACAATATGGATTTCGACCAGGTAGATCTATGGTTGCGGCGATTTATACTTTGAGAGATAGGGTAAAACAACATTTCTCAGCAAAGTCATGCATGTATGCGTTATTTTTTTGATTTTACAAAGGCGTTTGACTATGTGAATCGGTCTCGCTTACTAAGCAAGCTTCATTTCGAGTTTCACATACGCGGTTTAATGTTTAAACTACTTGCAGCCATATTGTCACCCAATGAAATTCGTATTTCGGATGGACTGCAATTGCCACAAAACCTAAACCACAATCAAGGGGTTTTACAAGGGGATCCATTAAGTCCGCTGCTTTTCACGATATTCGTTAGTGACCTTCCCTCCTTTATCTGCCAAAGCGGTAGATCCAGCAGCATAATGTATGCAGATGATTTAGTCATATTTTCTCATGATATTGATTCAGCAACAATGTCACCAACTCGTCTAGATACCTACCGCACACAAACATTTATAGTGGTAAATCTAGATAAGTCCCGAGCTATAAAATTCAGGAAGGGTGGCCGTCTACGCGATGATGACTCATTGCAATATCAAAATGGCAATTTTAAATTTTTTGTAAGTTGGTATTGACTTGGTCTTAACTTGGTATTGTTTTAAATTCGAAATGGACATTCTTGAAACATATTTCCAACAAGTGTGTCAAGGCAACTGAAAAAATGTATTCCTTCGGAAACAGGTAATTTGTCTTTCGACGGTGCCCTAAGATTCTTTAAGGTGATGATCCTTCCTATGTTGACATGTAGTATACAGGCGATCTGGCTTGATCTTATTACTGCTAATTTCCGCAAATTCGATTCGCTTCGATGGAGGTATATTAAACGTATCACAGGGCTCTAACCCATGACCTCTTCGACATTAGTGTCAGCGTTATCTCAACTCCTATTATGTGCGTATACCTTTGCAAATTCGTTTAATTTGTCTATAACACCGCTACTCTCGATCCATCTCATCAATACCCAGATTACTGTTGCAAAACTTGATCCTGCTATTTATTGCACTACAATATTTCTTTAGACTAATTGGAAAAGGCCATTTAATGCAAACCGACCGCTCGTTTGGAGAATATCTACTCATGGTTACCATGACAAATTTTGTATGATCAGGTTGCCTTGTCATTCGAGAAGTTCTAACTGTTGCCGTCGTTTCTGTGGACTTCCATGCTGTGACCTTCTCCATCTGTTTTCATGTTCAGTTCTTTCTACATGGAGTTTGCGCAAAGTAGATTCGATATCTTCATTTCGTAACGTTCCCACAACTTCTGCACGCTTTTCGTTCTCGTAATGGATGACGACTAGCTCGATAAGTACACTAATCAACTGACATCTTTGTATATAAACTGACTGTATTTTCTACCTTCATCGCTTACAAGCGGAAGTGAGGAAAATAAAATTTCTCAGATTATTATTATAAGTACTATTATTTTTTTTCAATTTTATAATTATATTGTTTTCAATACATTGTGACATCATCCAAATGACTACGATAAGAGTCCTTACACGTGTCTATATGCGATTGGCAAATGATTGTATTTGGAAGAAATTTTCCCATCCTTATCTAATATTTAATAATTTAATAATTGAATATTATTTAATTATAATAAATAATTAATATTTAATAATTTTAAATATTCACGAACGATAAGTTATAATTGAAATTCAACAAAAATATTTTGATATTGCGCTAGCATCTTCAGAAATTGGAAACACAAGTTTGTGTTTCAGAAATTTGTGTTTCACATTTTTTATAGATGATTGTAGTTACTAGCGCAGCATCAAAATGATTTTTGTTGTCGTTCAACTATCCCTGATCGTTCGTGAATATTTATAAATATTGTACAAATATTATACTTGGCCACATAAAATTATAGTATTTGGCCCCATAATTAAATATAATTGTAATTAAATATAATTTTAATTAATTAATAAATTAATTAAATATTAATTAATATTTAATATTAATTAATAATATTAATCAATTTTTAAAAATTCAGAGTTATATATTTTACTGGTACATTTCTGTATAGTTCAAAATACATAATTTAAAATGAAATATACATTAATTAACATAATTTAATACAATATAATTTAAAATATTATTTAAATATCCACAAAACTCTTCTTTTACGTATTTAAACTCTTCTTAAACGTATTTTTTTGAAAACATACCTTGCTCGATATTGGTAAGGATTGTGTTCTGCACATTGGAATTATTTTGCTTGGAGGAAATTCTTGGATTATAGAATCGTATAGTTTGAATAGACGGTGGCTGATTATTATCACTGCAGTTGACTCTACTTGTTCGTATTGGAGAAAAAGGTTGCGATGCGTGATTGGCGGGAGGTGGTATGGTTGCGGCTGAGTAAATGTCTTCTGGTATGTTTGTTTGCTGTTGGTTATTACAAGGTTTAACTTCATTTTGACAAATTGTGTTAGGACAGGTGACTGACCCATTCCTTCCATTTGTTGTCGGCAACATATGTGAAGTAGCTTGCTGTTGTTGTACATCATCGGCCATGTGGACCAATGAAGATGGATCCGAGGGTATTGTATAAACAGACGGAATTGATTGTTGGACTGCCTGAGTAACATTATTTTGAGTATTACTTACCGGGCTACTTACGGATTTTAACATCTCATTATTTCAGTAAATAGTTTTTAAATGTGCTCTTCGATTTAGCAATACTGTTCGTTTTCTAAATACGGTAAAATGCTAAAAGAAGTTTTACAGCAAACGTACTCTTTCCCACAAACAGCAATAAACAAGACCCGATTAAATCACAACTATAAGCTTTAATATGCTAACTACGTGTGTTTTTTTTAAAAAGCTTAAATATTTATATTTTTTTACATTGATTGAACAATCATGTTTTATTTTTTTTAATATGATCAGACCAAAGTAGCAATTTTTGACTAAAATTGCCATGTTGGCCGTTATTATTTTCTCGGAAAATATCTACCTCTGAGCTAGATTGGTATTCCGCAAAATTTGGACATTAAACATCACCTGTTAATTATTTAGGCAGACATTGAATAACCAAAGTTATATTTTTAATTTTTAAAAGGCATGGTGACTGCCTAATTGCGAACGGTAAATATTAATCTGGTTGTCCGATTTGTCGAACGTATATTTCGGTTCTTGCATAATCCGTATCTTTAATCGTTTACTGGGATTAAACCGTGATCGCACTGCTATTTATAAGCAGCGATAAAGCATCTTACCCACTGAAAATGTTGAATAGTTGGAATAACAGCGGTTTTAGAATTATTTTTGACTGCGTGTCAAAGAAATTTGCCGGATGTTCTCATTTTACCACGCGTAATTGACGGACTTGAATTTAACAATAGCTAGAAGATTACATAATCATGTGAACAAAACAAACCTCGACTCATATGTACTACATTCTCGTACAGTTGTCGAAATTAACAATATAAATATTAGATTTTTGTTTAAATACTCTTGGAGTGTTGTAGCCACTACTCTATTGTAGATGAGCAAGTTCAGTGCATGCTATACTATTCAGTACACCCATATGTATATGAGAAGAATATGTTGAAGTACTTTCTCAAACATTTAAATTTGTTAGCATTGTTCATCTATTTGAAAAAATAACATCTGACGAAGTTGTACACAGAATTTACCCCAATAGAGAATTTGATGCAAACGTAAGTATTTACTCTCCAATTAAGATCACTTTGGACAATGAATTTTCGACTATTAATCTCAAAATCATAGCGACTGATTTTAATAAAGGAGACTTTTGATTCTTTAGGTAAGCCTTACAATTTCAATTATCACTTTGATTTTTCTATTAAGCAAAATCTTACATAATTATTTCGACAACTGTTTTTGGATGGACACTACCACACCCTACTTGAAAATTTTCGTATTACAAAAATTCATATGGATTTACTTGCAGTAAGTTTAAAAGCTTATTTTATTTGTATGTATAATTAAATAAATAATTATTTTTATATTAAAATGAATTCTATAAAGTTTTCGCGAAAATCACAATATTAAAATACAATCAAGTTTTCAATTCATATCAAAAAGTGCTGGCATCGTAAGTGAATATGATTGAAAATATTGAACTAACAAAGAAACTTGGTTTGCTCAAAAATGAGCTTAATAGAATTAGATCAGCTAACTGAGTTTACGTATTTTATATTATTTAAAAATTAAAAATAAAGATAAATAATTATAAACTTGCATTAAAATTAATAGAAAGATAGTCGTATCAAGAATACACAGTTTCAGTATTTCTGGCAGAGGTCATATTACCGGGAAAACAAAGTCCACAGATCAATAATAACTCGTCAGTAGATGAAATCATATAAGATACGTATTTTATACGTATCTTATATAGTCTGAGTATACGTATTTTATAATATAAATTAAAAATAAAGATAAATAATAAATAACTATATTTATAATTATATTATTCAATTATAATAAAAATTGAAATTCAAAATAAAAGTAAATTTTTATGAATTTTCTAATAAATAATATAGAATGCATCAGAATAAGGATTAGTGGTCATTAGATGAACTGATATGTTATCAGGTTTCGACCCTATTAATTAATGTTTAATTATTACAAGAAGGCTAGGAAACAGGAATATTTATTTGATTACAAAAATCCGATATTTCGACGGCACTACGGCACGTCATCTTAAGGGTTGTAATTAGTTAGCAATCAAGAAAGTTTAAACTTTCTTGATTACTAACAGTTATCTTGAACAAAAAATTGAAAGTGTCAAACTTAAAAAAAAGTTTGTGAGATAAATATTTATTTATAAATAAATAATTTATTAAAATTATTTATTTATTTATAAAATTATTTATTTATTTATTAATAAATAAAATATTTATTTCTTAATGCTCGTAACAAGGGGACTTTGTATACAGTCTACGTTGGTAATATACGCTCTTAAGATGTTTGCTAAAGTCACAATTTTTAAAATGGTTCAATAAAACTGATTCAATAGATATTTGAAAATATAAAGGATTGACTTGACTCCAGATGGAATTCCAAGCGCCACATATGAACTTAAGAAATACTGATAAATGAATCTATTCACCTAATGCAGGTAATGCGCTGTTTGTACTTATCTGTTGTGTTAAAGCGTGAACAGGAAACACTTTGCATTTAAACCCAATTGAGATGGCTAAAATACGTTCTAAGAATGCCTAGGAAATGCTTTCTTAGGTTGTTCAGATTGATATCTCTGAGAAACGAATTCATTGTATACCTCGATGCATGCGAGGCTTCTCAGACTTTAGTCTTTTTAGTCTTAAAAAGACTTCTCAGCTGCAGAGCCTTTTTTGCTTCCAAACAAGACTTATTTTGAAAGTCTTTTTTCCACTGCAAATTGTAACGCTTGGTGCACATTGACTCGTAGACGGCCTCCGCATCCCTACATATGGATTAGTGATGAAACATTGCAATATTTGTCATCGATACTAGCGATGTTTTTAGATACTGATACACTGATGCCGGAATAATGTTTTAAGGATCTGTAATCTGTATTGATGCTAGGCTTGGATAAGCTATTTAGTATAAACGACTATTATTATTTTATTCCGCAACTTAATATATTGCGTTTATTCTGTTTATGGAATAAAAGGATATTATTAAGATATAAAAAGGAAATTAAAAGGATATATGTGTCATTTAAAAAGGATTTATGTCATATGATTTAAAATCAAATAATATTTTAGAAATTTAATTTTCTATTTATGCAATTCAAGGCTTTTGATGAAAATACAGTCAAGCATTAGTCAAAATTAATCATTTCCTGAGTAAAATTATACTGATCAAAATTAGATGGATTATTCCATTAATCAAAATAATATTTTATAGATAAAACTAGATATTTACACTAATCGATATGAATGTACGCTCAAATAATATTGCATTAACAAACTGAAATCCGTGTTTTTATTGAGTCTTTTGTCTAAGCTAGCAAATTGTTTTATCCATTTTGCCAAAAATATTAATGCATTGGTGAAATGCATTAATAAAATACTGTTTTAGGAATAAATGTATTTTTTATTAATTATGTCTAAACTTACTTATCGATGTTCTAAATCATATAATATTTGAAAATAGTAATAATAAATATTGCTATATTTATTTGAAATAAATAGTAATAGATATCCTGATATTGCTACCCAGTAATAAAATGATTATTTAGTTAATCATTAGTTGAAATGTATTTAAACGTTTTTTCTGTTATTTGATTCGTTTGCATTTTAGATCTCTTATTAACGCTAGATACAAAGAAGAATGATTGTGCTGCTTATCTGTGAGCTATTTGTGATATTTAAAAACAGGAATTTTAGTACGAATCAATATAATCTAATTTCCTTTAAATCCTCTTAACCCTACTACAATAATAAGTAAGATCATTGGACTAAGTATAATAACTTAGTCCAATGATCGACTAGGTTATTAAGTTAAATTACATATTGCGTTTATAAATATAAGGGTTTCTAATTATTGGAGCTGGATCAGTTCCAATAATTTTTTATCAATAATGGATCATTATCAACTATTTAATATACAAGGTGTTTATCTAGATTTATTTATTTTCGTTGATTTAACTCGAGCAAATATTTTACGATTGTGATGGGCTATGTCATCGTTAATATAATTTCATATTTACAATAAAATACATAATCTTAAATTATTTGGAATTTTTCACAATCATTTAAATATAATTTAAAAAATATAAAAACTTAAAGAATTTAATACAAATATGTTACTTGAACCTTAAATATCTTTAACGATGCACGATTATGTATCCTAAGAAAATGTAGAACTGTTAAGCAAATGTTTATACTTTGTATTTGTCAAGTCTTGAACGATTATTTATTTGCCCGGAAATAAATAAATAGAATAATTAAAATAAATAATAAAAAATAAATAATTAAATAAACTAGCAGTTAACGTACATAAAACAAGTTAGGTGCATGAACTACTAATTTAGCATCGACTAATAATATGTTGGGCAAGAATTTTGTCTTTAGATAGTTTCAACTTACGTGAAATCGAAGGAGCTAATCATTACGCTATGCATCTCTATGATTCTAAAGTACATATTTAAAATAATTAATAATTAATATCAATCTTTAATAAACAAATAAAAAATCCAGATACGCAGTTGAAATGATTACATATTCTTTTAAGTTTCGTTGAAACTTAGGATAATTATTATCTTGATAAAATGGTATAATGTTGGTTTTAATTACTGATCTTGTTAAAAAAAATCATTTAGCTTTTTATAAAAGTTTAAAATGATTTTAATTGGAATTCACAATCAAATATGACGCTGACTTAAATGTAAACCAGAATATCTACAAATATTTGATGGTTTTAACTTCAGCTTAAATCATTAATATAACAATTATTTATTTATCTATTTATTTATTTATTTGTTATTTTTTATTGTTTTATAAATAAAAGTTTTATTTTTTATTGTTTTAATAATCAATAAAAATTGATTATTAATTAACTAATTGAAAATTAATTAATCACCAACGTTGTTTAAACGTCAATAAAATTATAAAATTGTATTTTTGATAAGATACCAGCTTTCAGTTATTGTTCCACAATAATTGAAAGTAATTGTAACAACGACTGCACAATTAAATTAACTTTTAAAATATAAAAGCTCAGTATAAGCTGATTTCAAAATTGGAATAATCAAAAGTTTTAACTTTCCACTTTGTAATCTAATATTATATCTAAGTATTAATCTATTATTATAATAATTGTGTTATTTACACTGCCACTTTCGCTTGGCAGTGTATTGGTAGGCATATATTAAATTATCCACACATGAGATACAAATAGTTTATTTTTATACAAAGATTTTAACCCATTTTCAAAAGGGGTCTCATTTTGAACCTTTCAAAGTTTGAACTTCTAAGAGGTTCAAAATGAGACCCCTTCTCCCTTTCCCCATTGAAAAGGTTGAACTTTTTTGAACCATTTTAAAGGGTGAACAACTATAAAGGTTGAAACAAAGGTTTCAAGTTCAACCTTTGAAAATTTCAAAAGGGGTCTCATTTTGAACCTTTTGAATGTTCCTTAGTGTTTCACTCTGACCCTATTAATTGTATCATTATATTAATGAAGAGTGTTATTAAGCCCACTATACCTCTCGGTTTTGAGCAAAACAGAAAAAGAATAAAAGAGAAAAATACATCAATTTCAATAATTTTGTGTGTTCTTCAATCGTAAGCGCCGCATTCCATCTGATCATAATGTTTGACAACCAATTCTTTACTTATTCCGTGTGTTGTGAGCATCGACGATGTGAAAAGCATATAGCTAACCTAACCTATCTACAAAACTCAATGGAAAGTTGACGAGATATGGAAAAACTTATATGTGAAGTAAGGATTCGCAGCTACGATCACGGTACTTATATACACAGTTCGGGCCTTTAAGATGACAAGATAACTTAATTTTGCAAATCCTATCATGGTATCCATTAACAGACGCCCGTTAAATTAATGGTCGTTTAATAGCGCTTGCGTTCATCCATTTAGATTGTGTATACGCCGGCACTAGAAAATATTCAGGGTCTACTCGTGATAGTTTTTCCTGAAAGCTCTTGTTATTTCTTAAAATTTCGTTAGTCTGCGGAAGTCTAAGAGAATTATTTAGCTGCATACTGCGTAAATTTACTCTCGATAAGGTTGCGACTACCGTGGATGACGTCTTTACAGAAATTCTAAAAATACGCTTTAAGAATATCCATTTACAACGAGCAATCTGACCAAAGTTCATAGCTAATAATTATTATAAGTTATATTAGCAATCAGTTATTTAAGTCATTTACATATTGATTGCGAAATTAGCTGATTGCTCGCTAGGAGACGTTTATAACATTGTATTTTGATATTTGCTTTGACTAATAACTATCCTCGCTCAGTTATATTAATTTAGAACAATCGAATACTTGAGAGGTATCTATAATTTATTGCTGCGTATTAAGATATAATATATTTAATTATTTACTTTGAATTATTAAGATATTTTTTCTAAAGATATAATATATGGATATATCGTCACGAGACAATATACACCTGTAAATATTGTCTTGTCAACTCAAAGGTGAAGTGATAAATTAATACCTAAAATTTAAAGATAAAATCTTAGATTTTACATTTATAGATTAAACAATATGATTTATATAAAGAACATCTTATTCGCTAACCTCTGTTAGCATATTCAGGTAATTTTCTGAAGATTTTTACAAAGGTTAACAAAATATCAAACAAAATTTTCTTCTATTTTGATCCATCTCCAATAATTATTTATCAACTATTTGCAAAGATAATTTTTCATTTTACTTTTGAATTTGTTAAATAAATTCAATTGTATGGTTTTTGAAAAAAATGACATGAAAGTGTGATTATTATCGAGCAATTTACTAATAAATGTAAATAAATGTGAATTTATAAATTGGCATTCTCAAGTGCACTTA
Organism: Pomphorhynchus laevis; assembly: GCA_012934845.2. NCBI lineage: Eukaryota > Metazoa > Acanthocephala > Palaeacanthocephala > Echinorhynchida > Pomphorhynchidae > Pomphorhynchus > Pomphorhynchus laevis. The sequence goes on from WNNJ02003840.1 coordinate 95,183, forward strand.
GCATATCTTACCATAGAATAACACATTATTTGTAAAAATAATCCGTTGACTACAGCGATTTTAATTAACGTTTAATGATAGCAGTCTCGCGAAATAATAAATTCGATAGGGTCACTCTAATCCTGTGAATACTTGGGCGTAATTATTGAGAAGACTTTTGTTCAAAATTGCACGATATCCTTGATAATTCGTTCATTGTGTAAAATTGATACCGGCTAAAATGGTTAATAATAAATTCGAAGTGTGGCAAATCTAATGTATGATAAATTAAATAGATTCTTTTGTTTTTAAAAGCAAAAAATGTTTTTAAATTAAAGAACTTCGTTTTTCAATGTTAAATATTCGTTCAGGTGCGTTTAACGATCTATTTTTACAATAGAACCGATAAAATCATGTTTATCTAATTCAATTATAATAATTAAATGAAATGTAATATTAATATTGTAATATTAAATAATATTACAATATTATAATATTGTAACTTGATATAATAACTATGATAGAACACAGTAGATCACAATTTCATAAAGTTTATCAAATAATAAAATTATTCATAGTTGCTAAATAATTCATAATGATTCGTTTAAATCTGGTTAAAATGTGGTTTAACCACATTTTAAATGTGGTTACTTCTTTATTTCATAAAGTAACCACATTTCATGTGTTTGCTTTTATATTTGCTTTTCACGGACTTGAAATTTTACAAATTTTAATGAATTAAATGGAAACGTTTACATTTATATATAGAGAGAGGGAGCATTTAGTAGTAGCCATAATTATATTTATTACCTCTGTCCGGAATGATTTTGCTGTACGAATGCTATCAAATACACCTATTGGACCAGCAAAAGTCTAAATGATTCTTTTCCTACAGTCAGATGAGAAAAGTGTATAATTTTCTTTCTTAGTTGACGAGTAAATCGAAAATTAGGAAAATGCTAATTTGATAGACAAGTTCCTAAGATATTCGTTTTTAGCTAAATTTTGAGATAATTTATAAACCTTGTCTTCGTATAGTAACCTATTTAAAATAATCCTGAATCGCACATGATATCAAATTAAGGTCATTTAAACAATAGTTGTTTTTACAACTATTATTTTATAAATACAAACGAAATGTTATTAAATACATTTATTTAATGCATTTTAAATTAAAATTTGATATCACATTATAATATGCATTTTCACGTTTATTGAATGTAAATAAAATTTTGTAGGTTAGCCATTGTATACTTCTTAAGTCAGGACTTGTATCATTTTAATCATTTTAAATAATTAACAATTAATCATTTTAAATATAATCATATGCCAAGCGACGGTCAGTGTGATATTTTAATAAAAATATTATTCAGATAAAAATTATTAGCTTTACAAACTTAAATTATTGAGTAAACGCAGGGAATTAAAGAACATTTTTATCTTATTGTTTAGGCAAATTTTCAATAAGGACAAAAAGCAACAAGAACACAATATAAACTTTTAGTGTTCGATAGTTGCTGGATGTACGATATTACAGCGTTTCAAGCTACCAAATGTGTTTTTTGTTAAAGCATTAGAGACAACTCCACACAAAATGTCGGGTGTCTTTTTCAATCAACGATAATTTTTAAATGTCATTGCCACATGATACAATATAGACACCAAAGTAAAATGCCGATGCTAATGCGATTTCTTGCGACCTTGTTTCATGCTTTCCCATCTAAAGTGATGGCTCAACTTTAGAGAGACACAATATAGTCTAGGAATTATCTTAAAGTGGATTTATTAGGATGTGAAGTGAGAAGTGGATCCGCAACAGGTGTCTTATGAAATACAATTTATCATAGTACAATAATTTAGAATCAATCACCCAGGATGGGATTGCCTTGCAATCGTGTAAAATACGGCACAGTTGACCAGTAACATAAGTATTTTCAACAATTTAGCTCTTTCATATGTCAATTCGCCTAATAGTTAACTCGATTTTCATTAATTATTTAAGCAGGAAGATCACAAAATATTTTAAATGCGGAAATCGAATTGAAACAGACGTATGTATTCCTGCAATTACATTCAGGCGGAATCGGGCACGATCTCTTCAGACGGTTACTAAAAGTGGCTCTGGAATAAAAATAAGCGTACAAACATTCGACGATAGCTGTCTTTTGCTCTCACAAAGGCTATTTCGCTAATTATTTCATGTTTTCTTTTTGAATACGTATTAATTTAATGTTATCTTAAGTCACATTTTATGTAAACTGTGGTACTCAAAATTTTTTCTTATTTTGTGATTTTTTCTGTAAACAGAAAATAATCAGCACATTTAGTCAATAGATTTCGGCCCCTATTCCTGACCAAACATAGCAGCGAGGCCATATACATGCTACTGACTTATTTCTGCTAATGAAATTTAATTATCTAGTGTATCATACTCTAATACAAAGTATACTGTGTATGCCTTGTATTTTTTAATTTTTATTCCATCCATAAAATTAAAAGTTTAATATAATTTATATTTATATCAAGTAAAAATAAAAAATTGTAATTTAAAATAAAAGTCAATTTTTATGAATTGACTTATAAAAAACAGACGATGTATCAGAATAAGGATTACAGTTCATCAGGAGGAACTGCTATGTGATCAGGTTTTGACCCCTATTCCTCGACCCAACATAGCAGCAAGGCCAAATACTTACTAATGACGTATTCCCTTTGATAAAATTTGATTATCTAGTGTATCTTATTCTAATACAAAGCATATTGCTTATTGTTCATAAAAATGTTTCTTTTAAAAGTTTAAAATTATTTTGTAAAATTATAAGGTCTCACTCTCATTAAATAAAAATTAGCCGATATTAAAATTATAATGTTCTCGCTCTCCTTAAATTCATGATTAAAGTTAGCCGATATTAAAGAGACCTGCGCTGGCATTTGCCAGTGCTTTTACTAATGATCCTTTTTGATAAATAAATAAAATAAAATATAGTAAACTATGATGTTACTAGAAAATTTTCTAGTACATCATTCACATTCATTCATTGATTGCCGTCTGCCAGTCCTCCTCTGCATCCAGTAGTGAGAGGGATCTGGCACTGATGAGTCATTGTGATGACGAAACGGCATTCGTCATTCGCGTCTGGCTTACATGTTTTACAAGTAAAATTATAAGAATAAAATCCATTAAACTTGCTTGAAAATTAGCAGAAAAATAATCGTATAAAAAATACATAGATAAAATAAAGGACAATTTTTATGAATCGAATAATAAATAGCAGACTATAATAATAAGAATTAAAGATCATCAGAAGGAACTGTTATGTTATCAGGTTCCGACACCCTATTCCTCGACCCATAAAACATGGTAACCATGTTTTATTCAAAAAACGTCTTTTTTATTTCGATAGCTCCTACTATTAACTTCACGAATTTCAAAAGTTTTAAACGTTTGTAATTTTTAAAGATTATATCATAACAATATCTATGTATTTTGTATACAAAACATAGTATTTTATACTGTATATTAATAAAAAAAGGTAAATAATTATAATTAATAAATAATAAAGATTTTATACAATTTATAATTTATATAACGGTAAAATTTGTATTTTAAATTTAAAATAATAATATAATTATAATAATTATAATATCCATATTTTTAAACTATTTTAACGTTAAAATAACGTTAAAATTTAAAATTAAAAATAAAGATTAATATTTATGAATTAACTAATAGATAATAGACATGTATTTGAAAATAATATAATCTACGATTATTAATTATTATTAATCTACAATGTAATAGAATTCGTTATATATAACGAATGTAATAAGAACTGACACAAGGTGAAAATTAAATATTTGCTAAATTAAAATGTTTCAGCAACTAGCCTTCGTCAGTCAACACCTGTAGTTATTGTAGTCTTGAATTTATGTCTTTCTTTATATTAATTAGTGATGGTTTTATAGACATGATATGAAAAAAAAACTTTTCTTAATTTTTACGAGCTTCAACACACAGTGTCCTTTTCAATCAAACAAGTATATACTTAGACAATCTCTCGCTATCCATCATCACAAATTCAAAACATTAAACTTATCAAATCAGCTAACTAAGCCTACGTATTTAATGTAATTATAAAATTAAAAATAAATAAAGAAAAATAATAATTATTAATATTCTATAAAGCTTAAAAATAAAAAAGCTATAATTGCGCTAATATTTCCTCTTTATCATCAATAATTAAATCAGCTTACTGAGTCTACGTATTTAATGTAATTATAAAATAAACAAAACATAATAATGCTAAATCAAAATTTAATAATTAAATAATAAAATAAATAATTGATCTTAGATTTTCTATAATTTAAATCAAGTTAAAAAATAAAAATAAAAAATTAAATTTAAAATAAACGTCATTTTTATGAATTGACTAATAAATAACAGAAAAAATATCGAAAGTAAAAAAATATCGTAACCAATAATACATAGTTTCAGTATTTCTGACAGAGGTCATATTACCGGGAAAACAAAGTCCACAGGTCAATAATAACATGTCAGTAGAACAAATTAAATCAGCTAACTGAGTCTACGTATTGTTATATAATTATAAAATAAACAAAACATAATAATGCTAAATCAAAATTTAATAATTAAATAATAATATTAATAATTGTTTTTAGGTTTTCTATAATTTAAATTTTCTATAATTTAAATCAAGTTAATTTAACTACACATTATAATATTACATTGTACTATGGATACGATCGATTGTCATAATAATTAGTGAATAATTATAAGTCAAATCAGCTAACTGAGTCTACGTATTTAATATAATTATAAAATAAACAAAACATAATAATGCTAAATCAAAATTTAATAATTAAATAATAAAATAAATAATTGTTTTAGATTTTCTATAATTTAAATCAAGTTAAAAAAATGAAATTTATCGCTTTTGATTTATAAATATTGATTTTTAGCCATATAATGAGTTTGACGCGGTTTGCCATGACATAACGTTATTCCACATAACAGCTAAATCGTCAGCGTAGAGTAGCCAACTTATGTGAGGGTTATCGGTATTAAGACAAAATGAGCTTTCCCTAGAGGATACAATTAAATGGATTACACCAATATTGAGACAGGATCGCGAACGTTGATTTTAAGCAATTTACAAAAACTTCATTGGGTGCTGATGATTTCTTATAGATTATGCAATCAAGAGGTGATCAAATCTTATCAATAGTAAAAAGCGTGTTAATTTGATTTGAGTCAAGCTAAGCGATCAAATCAGCTAACTGAGTCTATGTATTTAAAATAATTATAAACTAAACAAAACATAATAATGCTAAATCAAAATTTAATAATTAAATAATAAAATTAATAATTGTTTTTAGATTTTCTATAATTTAAATCAAGTTAAAATAAAAAATTGAAATTTAAAATAAAAGCTATTTTTATGAAGTGACTTATAAATAACAGACGTTGTATCATAATAAGGATGAAATGTCATCGGGAGGAACTGCTATGCTATCAGGTTTCGGACCTTATTCCTCGATCCAGCACAGCAGGGGGGGGCCAAATACACGCTAATGATGTATTTCTTCTGATCAAATTTGATTATATGGTATCTTATTCTAATACAAAGTATATTATTTATTATCCATATATATAATTTATATCAAGTTAAAATTAAAAATTTTAATTTTAATAAAAGTTAATTTTTATGAATTGACCAATTCAATTAGTTATTCGGTTAATGTTCAAACAACAGTTACATGAACTATTACATCATCAATGTGCAAATTTCGTTCATTTGTTTTCCAGTTTTGATATGAAAACCTTTTCCTTCGACTCGAAAACGGCTGTCAAGTAGGATCTTAATGATACAACAACGTTATCGTCAAGTTACAAAAGCTTTATTAATTTTCGAGCTCTATTTCGCGATTTACTAAAAGATCAGTGAATGCGTATTTATGCAGTAATGTTTAATTACAGAAGAATTTTCAGAAGATAAAAAATGTTCAATTACGAAATGTTCATCGTAATTTTCATTGTGATTTGAATTACTAATTAATTTGCACTATTATTTGCTGCCAATAAAGAGAAGAAAAAAATCTGCTGTGAATATTAATTCATTATTTATTATGTATTTTTCTAATATGTAATAATTATGTATAATTTTGTAATCGACTTGTATTTTCTGTATTTATAAATTTTTATTTTGAAAATATACGAATTGCTTTTATTACTTACATTCGCTATTGTATTGTCGATATTATTTTGTATTCGTTGTTATTTGCACCTTCTACAACAGAAGAAAGCTTCTGCTTTATAAAGGACAGTATATTTTCTTTTCTATGCCATCATTTTTACATATGGTTTTTCTTTTTGATACTTCCACAAAACAAGAAAACATTAACTAAGCCGATATTATCCATATTGCATGAATTGGAAGATATCTTTGTATGCTCAAATGCAGCTTAGCTTTGACCAGCTGCACTTAATCACATTTTAGTGATAAATGGACATTTTAATGCATGTTACGTAACATATGTGGGTTATGCGGTTATACATTTGCATAATACGGTCTTACATATAGATATGTGCAAGTTTTTTAGCTTTGACTGTTTTAGGTGATCATGTAATAATTGACGTAACGATTGTTACTCGTTGGCTGATATCTCACTGTACTACGATACCGTTCCAATAAAAATAAAAAAGTCAAGATAAAATATTAAATGCAAATTACTATTTTTATATCATTATTAATATTTTACTTTTTATATTACTATTTTATTAGTTATAATTACTAATAAAGTTAATTAATTAGTAATAATTACTATTTTTTACAAATTTTGGTAACATTTGATTCCAAAAACAAATATCAAATGACTTAACCAAATAAAATTTATTGATAAAGTATTTTTTATACTAAATACCTCTAATTCTTATTCTGAAATAATTGCCAATTATTTATTAGTCAATTCATAAAAATTGACGTATTTTAAATTGCAATTTTTTATTTTAACTTGATATAAATATAAATTGTACAAAATTATATAAAATCTTATTTAACGATTATTTATTATTTTTAATTATTTATTATTTAATTATTTAATTTAGATTTACATGCATATTATCAAGTGATCCCTTTAACTGCAAAAGAATTATTGATTGATTGATTGATTTTTTATTAAATAAAAGTGAACATGTTATAAAATACAAAGAAGCAACTATTTCTGCTTAATTTGTGTACAACTTCTTTAAATTTGATAAAAAAATAAAAAAATATATAATAATTAGGATCATTTGCAGCTATGAAAAGGTAGGATAAACACTATTCAAGAAAAATTGTTTTACTGAGATGTGGAGATTGTCAATTTACAACATTCTGGATTTTCGACTCTGCTCTTCTAATGATCTAACAGCTTTGAATATGAACAAAGATGAAAACTTTTCGATTCGAGGTGCTTTCAAGCCAAACTTTTTATGACAATACTTACTCTGTTTAGTACAGTTAGTATGCCCGAAACAAAGTTCAAATAATTGGGATATGAACTCTATATTACGAGCGAGTTTGGTAAACGTTATCTTTAAGAATTCCGCGAGAGTGACTAAATTTTTTTCTACAAATGCGCTCTGCGAACCTGTGAATTTTTAACATTTTTTGCTGATTTAATTATTATTTAATTTTATATTTATACTAAATACATAGACTCAGTTAGCTGATTTGATTTTTCCATATCTCTCAACCAATTTGTAAACACCCATTATTTAGTTTTTTGTTATTTGTATTATGGAAACATGATTATCTAAAATATCTTACAGTTATAAATTCAAAAGTAATAAGCAATTTGTAAATTAAAATATAATTATAAAACATGGAGTAATTATTTATTAATTAATAATTATTAATTAACTGTTTAAAAAATAAATCTAAATATATGAAATATATGTTTCGATGCAATGTATGTTTCGATGAAATATATGTGTATTTAATTCTAGCAATTTTTATTCAATTAGTGAACAAATTTATCCAGAAAGCCTTATTCTTAACAAAACCAATATTAATGATAAAGAAGGTGTATATCTAGATATGAACATTAAATTAACATTAACTAAAACTACTATTAATTTATATAAAAAAGATTGCATATTTAAATTTACAAGAAACATATTTTTGCATGAGCATTTATGCATACCATATAATATAAAATATAATACATTAAATAATGAAATTTTAAGAATTGCAACAATATGTAATGATATTGGCTTTCTTCAAATCATTTAAATAATTTAATAGATGCATATTTTAAACTAGGTTACTATAAAAATACCATCAAACAGGAAATAGTAAAATCAACACAATAATATAAAAAATAAATTTAAAAACATTGGCGGATTATTTTTATGGATAAAATGTTATACATAGATATAATATTTAATGGATAATATTATATTTTTATTTTTTTTATTTTTTAAGAAATATACGAATTGCCAAATGATTTATAAAATTAACAATTTAATTATGACCATCATCTTTTATTTAAATGGAACAGGTACTCGAATGATATCTCGTGCATATTGAGATCGTCGCTTTATATTAACAAAACAACTTATAACTTTAAATGTTATAAATTGATCGACGAGTTTTATTGATTGTTGAATATTAATTTTATTGTGTTTTCGATTAGTCTTCTTAAGATGCAAACTTTAGTCTTATTGTTAAAACTATATTGTTATTGCGAAAAATCGCTTGAAACTGTGGTCCAGGAGCCAAAGCTTGCTACGATTGATTTTTAATCCATATTTGCTGCTAAATAACTGGACTTCGATCATTAGATCCATCAATATAATGTATCACTTCGATATGCTCCTAACCACCCAGCAGTCATCGTCAGTCGGATGATGTGGTTAAAGTGCGTTTCGACTGCTATTGTGATATATATAATGGTGGTGCTCGGATGTGCCGAGTAAACAACAGTCTAGGATTTCTTACGAAATACGGCATTTAGATAAAATTGTGTAGCTTGATATACTAGACTTAAATTCACGGCTTCCAGTCACAATGCCACTTCTACAACAAAACATCAACAATTTTTTGACAAAAAAAACAAAATAATACACAAGATTTTTCCTGTCAACAATTGGTCCGGGTGTCGGGTCGTGGAATCAGTGCATGAACCAAACTACTCCAGGCATCGCGAACATTGGCGACAGACAAGAGTTCTCATTCAAATAGCTTAATGCAGTCATCGGTCAGTTTCGAGATTTGATCTTTCCACCGGTATCAAGGTATACATCGAGGTCGTTTTCCAGAGAGTCCTGCCTGGAAAACATTCCGAGGAAGGTGATCCCTACACATCCTCAGAATGTGTTATCCTTCGGTACTTGCCTACAGCTTATACTGATTTAATTGACAAATTTGACTTATAAGTCAGTTTCTTTTGATGGACAAAATCTCTAACTGTTGATGTCCACCAAGCAGTACGATTATGTCCTCCGCGACAAGCACCTAAGGTCTTCGAGCCATAACTTTTCACAGTAACTTTGGCAAGCGAGGATATAAACATCTTACATTTCTGATCAAAGATCTTCACATCTTCTGGCAACCGAGAGAAGTCCTCCCGAATGCAGCCAGAAAAACGTTCCTTTACAGAAACATCTGCTATACGCTCCCAGCACGCTATCACACAACTTTGTGGTTTACCAGGCTTGTCAAGCATCCGATTCTTTTACTAACTACAAGATAGTAATCGGTTGACAGCTCAGCCACTCTCTTTACACCAGTGTCCGGCACATAACGTCGCAGATCAGATGATACTTTTTCAAAATCGATCATTGATCTTTGACATAGAGAATCCTGATGCCATGTACATCTATGGATCTCCTTTTGTTCAAACATGGTGTTAGTTATGCACACATTGTTACGAGAACAAAAGTGCAATAATTCAACACCACTCGCATTCAGATCAGATAGTCCATTACTCCGCAACTCTCCCTTCCAAGTGATACTGTTGCTACCAACAAGGCTGCGTATTCCGAGATAATGTTGTGAGCATACGCACGCACAACATTTATCCCCTTTCCCTCTTTGACTAAAAGTCTCAGTGACGCCAGCCTTTAGTTCACAGGGTTAAACCTTTCTACCACGAACGACAACCGGGGACTTGTAAGCATCCCTACACCCGCCTTCCGTCGCTTTCCATTGTAACTCCCGAATAGTTCAAGGTCCATCCTTGATCCAAAAGTTTAGTTCCATATCCAGAATAGTGAAGAGAAGTTACTCCGACTATTTCTAAACCAAAGCTAACCATATCTTCAACTAATCCTGGTTCCTTTCCCACTAGCGAGATGCTATTCCACGTTCATACATAAGGCTAGTCTGCTTCAGATGTTGATGCCTCTTTCGCTGTCTTCGTACAACTGCCTGGTCACACGGCACCCGACGATAAAACTCCTCCGGTCAGTGGTGAGTTGACTATTGTTTTTCACACTTAATTTATATTTTATAAATTTGTTGCTCGTCATTTTCGTTGTCTTGGTTTTTTTTGTTCGGCTATGCTCCGTTCCTGATATCCTTTAATGATCCAACATAGCTACTGTAAGGAAACAGGTCTCCAAGACTCTATTCCGCCATTTCGTCCATTGTACAATCTGCCGTTGGAGTCATCGAAGTTATTTTGTTTGTTCGGCTATTTACCGTTCCCAATATTCTTTGATGATCCAACATCACTACTGTAAAGAAATATGTCTCCATGAATCTCTTCCGCTTTTTCGTTCATAGTCTAATCCGCTGTTGGAGTTATCGTAGGGATCTGATATAGTCTATAAAAAGACTATTCCTACGGCTGATGTAAGCCATCAAATTATTTAACTGTTGATCAATGAATGTCGAACCTAGTTGCCTGGTATACTTCACGAATAGGGTAATTGGCAATAGTTGCCAGTTTAATACTTAATCGACTGGCACCTAGCGGCCCAACTAATAAATATTTTTTTAATTCATTATATTTTATAATGAATTTAAAGTAATATAGCATTTTCTGTATTATTTTTATCATATATAAATTAAAATCGTGATAATAATGAAATAAACACAATTTATTTCAAAGCTTTCGGATAACCCTTCTTCAGCAACGATTTCAAAAACACTTCTGTGTGAGTTAGAAAATTACACGTATATATACATTAAATCCGGAAGAGTTTTTATCAATTTTCTTATTAGGGTAAATGGTATATATGTTCTGTGTTAAGTTGTTTATCTGCCATTAGTTGACCTATCCAAAATAGTTCTTTTCGTTTTCGCTTTTCCGTATCGTCCATGTTTCCGTCAAGAATTGTAGTTTTCATCTGATGTTCTGGATATTCAATGCAGTGTCGTGCTGCCCCATCGTTTTTAAGTCGTTTATGAGCAATATTAGATCGTCTGGTAAGAGCCCTTATTTTCATGACTTTCCGTATCGGCCATGTTTCCGTTAAGAATTGTAGTTTTCATCTAATGCTTTGGATATTCAATGCAGTGTGGTGATGCCCCATCGTTCTCAAGTCGTTTATAAGCAATATCCGATCGTCTGATAAGATCACTTATGTCCACCTGCTTGATTAACATATGTTGCTGAACATTCAATGCATTTACACGCGTAAACTACACCTTTGCTTTTGCAGTTGAAATTGCCTCGTATCTTATAGGATAGTTCTGTTTTTGGATTATGAAACTTAGTGCACATCTCCATTTCCTTACAGCACTTGCACTTCTTATCATTGCACGGTTTGCTTTCACCTGATTGATTCTGTTGATTAGAGTTAATTATATTAAGAATAGTTCTCTCTTTTTTGAAAGCTATTTGTGGCGTTTCTATTTGTTTACTGCTAGTATTATCAAGATGGTTCAATGCCTTTGCATTGATCATTTGCATTGATTTAATACATTTGCATATATATAATTTATATAAAGAAGAAACACCGAAGACTGCAGACAAATTATTTCTAAATCGTTTCGCATTTTAGGCTTTGTCATTTAATTGTAAGTATTTAAGAATCAAGACAATTTTTTAATCAAGACAATTAAAAAATTGTGTTGATTCTTAAATACTTACAATTAATTGACAAAGCCTAAAAAGGCCAAACGTTTTAGAAATAATTTGTCTGCAGTCTTCGGTGTTTCTTCGTCTTTATATTAATAATGTATGAATTTGCACTCATATCTGAGTCCCGAAGGACAGTGTTACAGTATTAACGATTATATATATTGTGGTTAGGGTACGTTTTGACTGCTTATATATAAGCAGTCGAAACGTACCCTAACTACTTCATCCAATTGACGATGACTGCTGGGTAGTTAGGAACGTATCGGAGTGATACTTTATATTGATGGATCTAATGATCTAAGTCCAGTTATTTAGCAGCAAATATGGATTAAAAATCAATCGTAGCCAGCTTTGGCTCCTGGACCACAGTTTTAAGCGATTTTTCGCAATTACAAATTATAAAATGTCGCATTCCTTCTGGAATCCTGTAAGAAATTCAGTGTCCTAGTAATCAACGGATACGCATTTGTGCCTTACATAAAGAATAACTAGAAGGTCCACACACGCAACCAGCCAGTAAAAACGCTTTCGGCAAATGAACTTCGTATAGCATCGTGAGGAATTGCTGGTGTCTTTATAGTTATCACAAAAGCAGTCGAAACGTACCCTAATCACTTCATCCGACTGACGATGACTGCTGGCTGGTTAGGAACGTCTCGGAATGATACATTAGACTGATAGAGCTGATGATCGAAGTCCAGTTATTTAGCAGCAAATATGGATTAAAAATCAATCGTAGCCAGCTTTGGCTCCTGGACCACAGTTTCAAGCGATTTTTCGCAATTACAATATATATATATCAAAATAGGTAAGTATATAAAATTAAACCAAGTTTCTTTTGCAATTTTATTAAAAAACGTTTTCGGGTTACCCCTTCGTCAGTAGCACAATACAATATTGTGCTACTGACGATTACCTATTTTGGTATATTTATGAATCCGACAGAAACAAGAATCCAAAGCTGTGGTTTAAATAACCATATTGATACTTTAAACGTATATATAATATATGTTGGTATAACCAATAATCATATTTCGAATATATTTTGGTCATAGCGTTATCCCAACCGGAAGTAGCTTAAAAATTGATTAAATTTAAACTTACAATATATATAGTGCGAAAAATCGCATGTAACTGTGGTCCAGGAGCCATAATTGGCTACGATTGATTTTAAACCCATGTGTGCTGCTAAATATCTGGACTTTGATCATCAGCTCTATTCTAATGTCTCATGCCCCATCAGACAGCGCAATATTAATGATATATATGTATATATATAAATATATATATATATATATATATATATATATAATAAAAGTTATTGTTAGAAACCGGTAAAAGACAAGCAACTTTTTATTTAAGAAACGTTTCGGACAGTTTGTCCTTCTTCAGTCTTTACAATAATGTGCAATTTTTGGCTAGCGTATACGTTTATATAAAGAAAGCTGTCACGGAAGAATCGACACACGTCCGCGGCGTCCACATAGCGAACTGTTAAATAACTCAAAAAATGGATGATCGTACGTGTTTAGTGATTCATCTGACATTAATTGACCAATCCAAAACTTTTCTTTTATTTTGCGCATATTGGAATCGGATATTGGGCCATCGATAATTGTCGTAATCATGGAATGATCTGGATTTTCAATCATGTGTGATACGTATCCATCTGCAGTTGTTTTCAATTCTTTTAAATCTCTTCGCCGATTATTTGCTCGAATATTGTATCGTGTCCCTGTCTGACCGACATACTGAGCTGCACAAACCTGACACCTAGATTGGTAAATAATTCCTTCAGATTTGCACGTGAAGTGCTGTTTAATTGGATAACTTAGGTCCGTGACTGTGCTGCTGAACTGAGTTGTCTCGACCATATCTGAACAATTTTTGCAACGTTTGTCACCGCACCTGTAACTCCCATATGTTGCCTTTTTGTTCGTTTTATTGCGGTTTATCATATGCGCGAAACTTGTCGGAATCTTGAATCTGACTCTTGGTCGAATCATTAGTTTTTTTGTCGCCTCGTTTACCGATGTGAATATTGAATCGAATTGCTTTTGTATGTAGCGGTAGGCAGGATTGTATGTTAGTACAACATTAATCTCTTTCGGCTTGTCTTCTTGTTTTTCCCGAGGATAGTGCCATAGCAGGCTTCCTCGATCTGTCTTCTGAGCGTAAAGGAATTGCCTTTGTATCTGCTTTAGAGAATATCCTCTTTCTGAAAACCGTTTTGATAAGTCAGAGAGCGCATCCTTGAAATCTGAGTCTAATGAGCAAATTTTTCGCATGCGGTATGCTTCATTTCGCAATATCAGCCTTTTCGTTGGATTGGGATGACCACTTCTTGCATGTACATACGACTTCATCCCGCTAAACTTTGTGTACATCTTTGTGTGCCATTCGCCTGGTCTCGGTCGGTATATTAGTGTGTCAAGGAATGGTATCTGCTGGTTTTTAGGTAAGTCAAGACTAAACTTTAGCTCCGAACTGGTATTTAAGGACTCGCAGAACTCTACAAGACGTGATTTGTCGGATGGCCAACATATAAGAATATCATCGACATAGCGTTTCCAAATTGATGGTCGATGTGAGCATTGTTGTAGGAATCGTTCTTCTACAAAAGTGACGTATAAGCTGGCGTATGTGGGGCCTACGGGCGTTCCCATGGCCGTTCCTCTTATTTGAAGATAAAGGCGGCCATTGAATTCAAAAATATTCGAATTTAGCACTATTTTCAGTAGTTCACATACGCGTTCAATTTTACATTCGTCCCACTGTTTGTTGCTCAAGATAGTTCGTATGGCCTGAACTCCTCTTTTAGTCTCAATACTTGTGAAGAGTGACTCCACGTCCATCGTTGCCACTTTTTGGTTGTTGATTGTTCCTTTTACTCGTTCGAAAAAACGAAGGAATTCATCTGTACTCCCGATAAATGATGGCGATTCCTTTAAAATTGGGTGCAGTTGTTCATGCAACCACCTGGAAAGTTTTTCCGTTGCTGTTCTACGGTTGCTAATGATCGGACGTCCAGGGGTAGGTTTAATCATCTTATGTATTTTCGGAAGCATATAAAATCTTCCTGGTCTAGGGTTATCTACCTTCAACTTTTTGGCAAGGTCGTCATTTTTGAATATTAAGTCGATAGTGTCGTTCACTTTTCGTATTATTTCTTCTTGTTGAACATCTGAGATTTGAGTGTATGCGTCTGAATTCAGGTGGCGCTGTGCTTCGGCTTGGTAGTCGGCTTTGCTCCATATCACTATTTTACCACCTTTGTCAGCCTTGCATACTACTATGTCTTGATTGATACTTAGATCCTGTATCGCCTTCTTGGAAACTCGATTTACATTGCGACCGCAGTATGAATTAGGATGCATATTTAGGTACGGGCGAATGATTTTCTTATTGAATAAGTCAGTAAGGGTATCTATTTCATTTTTATCCTTTATTTGCTTCATACAGCACAGAGCAGCTTCCTTTAATTTGCTAATTAGTTCGTATCGTGGAAATTCCCGTTCAAATGGTACAAAATTGAGGCCTAGTGATAGTGCTCTTGCCGTAGTAGAATTCAATGGTGTATCTATAAGACTCACAATGTTTGAGCAATCTGTTGTTCGACTATTAGCTATGGGTTTATTGAAACGCCGTAAACGTTTTAGAGGCAGCATATTGAGATCCGTTGTCGACAACTTTTTAATTCCTAATTTTTGCAACTTGGAGAGTTTGACGTGCGTGCATCGTTGATATTCAAATTCATGAGCTTGCACCTTATTTTTACGCTCAGCATAGCTATAGAAATCACGGAGTACTCGTGCTAGCGCCATTGAGGCATTATTCAGGATTGACTGCCATCGATGTTGCAACCTTTGCGATGTTGATCGTGGTAGCATATTGCAGTTGACTTCCATTGACTTCTTTAATCTTAGTCCAAGTGGTACGATATTATTTACGCAGCAGAATTGCAGAAATTGGCGGTGTGAGCATATTCTTGCCTTTTGTAACGCGAGGTCATAGTTAGAGTTAGACGCAGTTATAATATTTCGCTGTGTTTTGAAATCGCGTACCGGGGTCAATTTAGACGCATTCATAATAATAAAAGTTATTGTTAGAA